>JAHWLE010001047.1:0-14647 GCA_024679135.1 Phytophthora foliorum
GGGGGCCTTTGTCGCGGCCTCCTTGGGCTTGCTCTTCTTAGTGTGGCTGCGTCGCGCGGCGTCGCCCTTACCCGCCATGTCCGAGGTGACTTGCTTTCAGTATGGAAAAAGGCGCTGTGCCGCTTTTGGGCCGCCATCCGAGGAAAACGGCCTCCGGTGTGGCATACATTATGCGGTATGAAGGGTGTACCGTATACATGGTACACCACTTCAACCAAAGGGATGACTCAAACTGTTAGTGCAGTGTTGTGTATGTCCATTGCTCTAGAGATGAATACGGTAGTGGGACCGCCGTCTATGCGTGTGGGCTTTTTACTTGCCAAAGCGACGCTTGCGGCGGTTGAACTCGAGGACGATGCCCTGCACGTCGTCCTGCGTGACCTCGGGCCACATCTTGTCGAGGAAGATCAGCTCCGAGTACGCGATCTGGAACAGCAGGAAGTTGCTGATGCGCAGCTCGCCCGACGTGCGAATGAGGACGTCGGGGTCCGGCAGGCCGCTGTAGCAACAAGGAGCGAGGCAGACATCAGCAATAAGTAATTGCCACCTCAGTAACCACATGAACGTACGCTGTGAGCATGCGCTGGCTGAGCAGGTCCTCATTGATCTCCTCAACGGTCGTCTCGCCGTTTGCAACCTCCGTGGCGATCTTCCTACAAGCGCCCACGATCTCGTCACGCGCGCCGTAGCTGTCCAGAGCAAAGTAAAGGGAGTCAGTTTGAATGACTCAACTAACTACACTTGCAGCACACCGCGTCATACCTGACGCAGAGATTAAGGCTGAACTTGGTGCAGTGCTGCGTCTTGGTCTCGATCTCCTCAATGGCCTCCACGATGTACGCCGGCAGCTTGCGTCCGTCCGACACCAGCACACGCACGCGTACGTCTCTCTTCAGCGCCTCGGGTACAATCTCATGCATGAACTCGTTGAACAGGTTCATCAGCGCGTCCACCTCCGACTGCTCTCGCTTCCAGTTCTCTGCAAAATCCAGCAAAGTCAGTCCACTACACCCGTCCCCACTCTCCCCCCACTCACCCGTCGAGAAGGCAAACACCGTCAGCGCCTTGACGCCCGCCTCAATGCACCAATCTGTAAAGTTCACGAGCGTCCTACTGCCATCCGAGTGGCCCTTGACGCCCGCCCCGTACTTGGTCTTCCCGTAGCGTCGGTTGCCGTCCATAATGACCGCAATATGACGAGGGACCTGGAGGTCCGCGCTGTCCCGGAGCACGACCGTCTTCTTCTCCAGCGTCGCCAGCAGTTTGGACAGCCGCCAGACCGCCACAGGAAGCACTCGATGCCAACGGACCGACTTTCCCAGGCCGCTCACGCCCGAAGCCAGCGAGAAGCTCAGTAGCGTGAGCACAAACACGAGAGTGATGGGCATCCCCGCCAGCCACCACATCTCGAAGCCGTTGTAGAACGTCTTGGCCAGCCCCAAGTCGCGCGCCGCGTCCGCCCCGTCCAGCTGCGACAGCGTCTGCCGCCCGAGGCTCTCGCGTAGCCATATCACGCCGCTCGCGTTCTCGTCCATCGCCGACTTAATGCTGGTCTCCAGTGACGTGTCCAATAATGGCCATGCGACATGAATCGTTTACATGTTGCTTTTCAGCCAATCCCCGAAAAATCGATAAACAGCGAATCAGCGACGAGCGTGCTTTTCCACCAGACATTGACACAAGATGGCGCTGCTGCAGGCGAGATGGCTCCGGCTGGGCGGATCCGTGCGCTCTTCACTGACCACCACGCGAAGCTGCGGGCGTGACCACCTGCTCCGACGCTTCAGAGTGTCGACACCGAAGTTTGGAGCGTCAACTTCAACGGGGTCACCACTTCCTGGCAATTCTCCGTCGGGCTCCAAACGCTTCCGACAGCACGTGAACCCGCTCTCGATGGCCTACCGCCAGCCCGTGGAGCTGCCGCAGTGGGCCGATTGCTTTGCAGACGCGTCACTGCCCATCCACCTGGACATCGGCTGCGCTCGCGGCAAATACCTCATGGATGTGGCGGCGTCCCAGGCTTGTCGACGGAATTTCGTGGGCGTCGAGATCCGTCGCAACGTGCTGCAGGAGGCGGAGCGGGAGGCCGAACGACGCGGACTCAAGAACTTGGCCTTTGTGCACGCCAACATGAATATCCACCAGGCAACGCTGCTGCAGTCGCTGCCTGCACCTGTGGAGAGTGTCTCCATCTTCCACCCGGACCCGTGGATGAAGAAACGCCACGTCAAGCGGAGACTGGTGACCGACGAGTTCGTGGAAGATATGGCCAAGAACCTGCCGAACGGCACGCCGGTCTACGTGCAGACGGACGTGGAGGAGCTGTTCGCGTACATGGTGGAGATCTTCGAGCTGTCGAGACTCTACGACTTTGACGCACTACGAGAGAACCCGCTGGGGATCCCCACGGACAGAGAGAAGTTCGTTCGCGACGATGGAGGAGATATTTACCGGGTCAAGTTCATTGTGGATAGACCAGAAGAGGAGGCTGAGAAGGAAATGCCGACTTTTACAGACGCGTAGGACTCGGTCGACGACACATTACTACAGAGGTGCGATAACTCACTCGTATAGACACTTGTTTTCTTTTGCTTCATTGACGTTATGCTACGCGTGTGTTCGAACACGTCGACTTTTGATTAGATATGCATGCTGGGAGGTGTAATCATCGAGCTTACTTGCCAAAGCGGCGCTTGCGGCGGTTGAACTCCACGATGATATCCTGCAGGTCCTCGCGGGTGACTTCCGGCCAGAACTTGTCCATGAAAATGAGCTCGGCGTACGCGATCTGGAAAAGCAGGAAGTTGCTGATGCGCATTTCTCCCGACGTACGGAGCATGATGTCCGGGTCGGGCAGACCACTGCAATGCAAAAGAAGGACGCGACCAAGAGTGAGCTCCAGCGCATGAACGATTGAACGACGAAAACGTACGCTGTAAGCATGTGCTGACTGAGCAGATCCTCGTCGATGTCATCAATGCTTGTCTCGCCCTCGGCGACCTCAGCAGCAATCCTCTTGCACGCTCCGACGATCTCGTCGCGTGCGCCGTAGCTGTAAAAGCGTCAGAAATCGTTAGCCTTATGAATGGGATCAGCTTTGATAGGAGGTTGTTGAGACCGCCCACCTGACGCAAAGGTTGAGATGGAAGACGTTGCAGTGCTGGGTCTTGGTCTCGACCTCCTTGATGGACTTGACGAGGAACTCGGGCAGCTTACGGCTGTCGGAGGCCAACACACGCACCCTGATGTTGCGGGTGAGCGCCTCGCCCAGGATGTCATGGATGAAGCCGTCGACCAGTTTCATCAGGGCGTCGATCTCGGCCTTCTCACGCTTCCAGTTCTCTGCAAGTGCATTGGGTCAGTACCACCGGCAAATAACGGAGACTTTGGAGACGGCGCCACTTTACCCGTGGAAAAGGCAAAGACGGTGAGTGCTTCGACGCCGGCGTCAATACACCAGTCCGTGAAGTTCATGACGGTCTTGGTGCCGTCCAAGTGACCACGCGTGCCCGAGCCGTATTTGATCTTGCCGTAGCGGCGGTTGCCGTCGATAATGACGGCGATGTGGCGCGGGATCTGTCAGCAACAACCAACCAACGAAGTAAGCACTTGATCACTACCGGTAGACAGACCGGACGCTGAGCGCTGCAAACCTTGAGGTCCTTCTCCACTTCGGGCATGGCGGCGGTGCTGCTGCTGTTGGTGGAGTCGGCGCCCATGGTCTTGTGGTCGTCCGCGTCAAACTGGAAATGAGACCGAGATCGGCGAGGGAACACGCCACGCCACGCCACGACACGACTCGCTCACTCGCTCTCACGCCTCTGCATCATCAATCAGTGCGTCGTCGGGGTGCGAAGACCGCCAACACACTTCAACGCACGATGCCTCGTCGTCGCCTCGACAGACACTCCAACTGCTGATTGGACTCTCCCGAGAGATGGCAGCTCACAATCCTCGCGCCAATCGATGCGGAGCCGGCGATGTACCTCGGACACCGCTCTCGAGCACGTGCAGTGCACGTGCTCGAGAACGGTGCACCCGTGGGCCACGAGTCGTGGAATAGATCGACCGAGGCTCGAAATCGCACGTTCTTATAAATGCCGTTGGCCGATAGCTGCTACCGACTCGGTTGTACCGAGGAATAACGTGTCCGAAGGCACGGAATTCAGCATCGGAAGCAACAAGGATGTTGTTTCGCAGTCCACTCTACAACCTATTCGCTGTGCCTCGCTGCTTTTAACTATCTCTAGTACTAGTAAGCTTAGCGACCAGAACGCTCAGCCTGAATGTTCATCGTTGAGACCGCCGAGATTGACGTACATGTATTTGGTTTCAAGAGTTGTCGCGAGTGCTTTCACGCGGTCCACCCATTGACGAGGTACCTAAGCGTAAAACGACAGGTCTGGCGGTAATGTGCCCACGTACACGGTCTCTACAGTCTGACCAACGCGAATAAGCCTGGCTCACCCCCAATGACGACCAACGTTATAGTCAAGGTTCCAGTTGTCCTAGTGCCGCCAGGGCATCCGTACGCATGGGTCCGCCTCCATGGTGATGTCTCCGCGAACTGGGAAGTATTGTCCTGTAGCATGCGTCATGTCAACGAGGCGCATGCACATGTACGTAAATGAGCACCAGCACGCATGAAACGATCGTTATGGACAAGACGACCACGCTGATCTAGATACGACGGCGATCCAGTGGCATTGCGTTCACCAAGGACGGATAGATGCATTGGGCAGACACCACGGAAGACACCGAACATGAGTACTCGGTCATAGATAGCAGGATTGCACTTCCTGTATGAAGCGTGGAAGCGATTTTGCAATGGTGTGATCGGCACTGGATGCAAATATTTTAGAAGGGCGAAGGGTAGGGTGGGGATCAAGGCTGTGGTAGCTCGACCAGATAGCCTGAGGAAGGATGTTGAATTGGTTGCCACCAACGTGTTGGCCCCGCAGCCACCTGGACAATCGCACGTGAACTTTTGGTCGACCTGCAACGAAGCGAATCAAGAGCAATGGATGTCATCGATCCGGACAACAAGACCACATGCAAACGACGCAAAACCAGAAGCTTATTCTCCTGGAGCATTGATAAGTGACCATAGGATGCTTTTGCCTCATGTGTTTTCGGATGCTTATGAATGAATACGGGCTCTGATAGACGGACATTATATAACACTTGGCAGGGCAGGTTGGCACATTGAGCGAGGCTCTGAGATCATCTCGCACCAAAACACTTGTGACTCATTGCGGCGCAGCCACGACAAAAGCCATCGGGTACGTTGGCTCTGCCCACCCTAAGCTTTGCTGCTATGATATCGCGCCCCAGCTGGTATCATAAGACACAAAGTTGTCGCCAACAAGATCGATTATCTTTGGTAAAACCTACTCAAGTATGAGACCAAAGACCTATACATCTGAGGACTGCATACGGCACCCTCGTCCTTCCCTCTCATACATATCGTGCTTCGTGGGATAGAACTGCTCGCATTCGTCTGTCTTCATCTCTCCGTGGCGGACATATGCAGCCGATCGCTCACCTCCTACGCTGCAGCCCCACAGTCTTCATTCCTGAATTCCCCTCGGCTTGCCGAGGACCACCCCGCACCGTTCGGTTGACCACCCCAGCTGAGCGAGACACCCGCCGAAAGACTTCAACCCTCCTCGACCATCCCTACCGAATTCAAGTCCAAGATGAGCCTGCTGCAGCCAGAGGCCAACGATGCAGGCGAAGAGGTCCCCGGCGTGTACCGATCGCTCAACTTCCGAAGTCTGCAAGACCCGTACTCGAACCGCGGTGGTGACACCATGGCCAGTCGGTACAGCACGCTGCGAGCGGAGAACCTCGAAACGATGCTCAACGGCGGCCTTGAGCGGTTCTACAAGAAGTACAACCACTTGTCAGGCAAGATCAACCTTCGGCTGCCGACGCCCGAGGTGCGTTTCGAGAACCTGTCGTTTTCGGTGCAAGTGCCGGCTGAGGCTGGTGCGTACGGCACGGTGGGGTCGCACTTGGCGCAGATCTTCACGCCGTGGCAGAAGATCCCCATGACCACCAAGCACGCGCTGCACCCGATGAGCGGTATCATCAAACCGGGCTCCATGACGCTTATCCTGGCCAACCCTGGAGCGGGCAAGTCGACGTTCCTCAAGGCGCTGGCCGGCAAGCTGCAAGACAATGCGAGCACTGAGATCGGCGGAGAGATCCTGTACTCGGGTCTGAAGGGCGAGGAGATCGACCTGATCAAGCTGGTTGGTCTGGTCGACCAGACGGACAACCACATCCCGACGCTCACGGTGCGCGAGACGTTCAAGTTCGCCGACATGTGCGTGAACGGCCGACCGGAGGATCAACCCGATGAGATGCGTGACATCAGTGCACTGCGCACGGAGCTGTTTTTGCAGATCTTGGGTCTCGAGAGCTGTGCGGACACGGTGGTGGGCAACGCGTTGCTGCGTGGTGTGAGTGGTGGCGAGCGGAAGCGTGTGACGGTGGGCGAGGTGCTGGTGGGTGGCCAGAGCTTGTTCTTGTGTGACGAGATCTCGACGGGACTAGATAGTGCCGCGACGTTCGACATCATCAAGGCGCTTCGCACGTGGTGCAAAACGTTGGGAGGGTCGGTCATAGTGGCGCTGCTGCAGCCGACGCCCGAGGTTGTGGAGCAGTTCGACGACATCCTCATGGTGAACGAGGGTCACATGGTGTACCATGGTCCGAGGACGGACATCTTGGACTTCTTCGAAGAGCGCGGCTTCGTCTGTCCTCCTCGTGTAGACCCGGCCGACTTCTTGATTGAGGTTACATCGGGCCGTGGCCACCGGTACGCCAATGGAAAAGTGCCGACCAAGGACCTCGCCGTGTCTTCCGAGGACTTCAACAATCTCTTCTGCCAATCGAGCATTTACAAGAAGACGCACGAGGCGATTGGCAAGGGGTTCAACGAGCACCAGTTCGAGAACCCGGAGGACTTCCAGAAGGCCAAGAGCGTGGCCAACCTGGCGCGCTCGAAGCAAAAGTCCGAGTTCGGCCTAGCGTTCGTGCCGAGCACGCTGTTGCTGCTTAACCGGCAGAAATTGATCTGGCTGCGTGACCCGCCCTTGTTGTGGGGTAAACTGTTCGAGGCGCTCATCGTGGGTCTGGTGCTCGGTATGATCTACTTCAACGTGAGCTCGACGTACTACCTGCGCATGATCTTCTTCAGTATTGCGTTGTTCCAGCGGCAGGCGTGGCAGCAGATCACGATCTCGTTCCAGCTGCGCGGCGTGTTCTACAAGCAGCGTTCGCGCAACTTCTTCCGCACCATGTCGTATGCCATCGCGGAGACGGTGGTGCAGATCCCAGTGAACCTGTCGGTGTCGTTCATCCTCGGCACGTTCTTCTACTTCATGAGTGGATTGACGCGGACGTTCGAGAAGTACATCGTTTTCTTCTTGGTGCTCGTGTGCTTCCAGCACGCCATCGGCGCGTACATGACGATGTTGAGCTCGCTGTCGCCGAGTATCACGGTGGGTCAAGCATTGGCGGGTATCTCCGTGAGCTTCTTTTTGTTGTTCTCGGGTAACATTATCCTGGCTGACCTCATCCCGGGCTACTGGATCTGGATGTACTGGTTCAATCCGTTGGCGTGGGCCCTGCGCAGCAACATGTTGTCGGAGTTTTCAAGCGACCGGTACACTCCTGCACAGAGCACCAAGTTCTTGGACAGTTTCTCGATCTCAGAGGGGACAGAGTACGTCTGGTTCGGTATCAGCATCTTGTTGGCGTACTACCTGTTCTTCACGACGCTCAACGGTTTGGCGCTGCACTTTATTCGGTACGAGAAGTACAAGGGTGTGAGCGTGAAGGCGATGACGGACAACGCACCCGAGGAGGACAATGTGTACGTGGAAGTTCGGACGCCTGGTGCGGACGATGTCGTGCAGACCAAGGCTCGAGGTGCCGGTCTGCCGTTCACTCCGTCGAATCTGTGCATCAAAGACTTGGAATACTTCGTGACGCTGCCTTCAGGTGTGGAGAAGCAGTTGCTTCGTGGCATCACGGCGCACTTTGAGCCAGGTCGCATGGTGGCGCTCATGGGCGCGACGGGTGCTGGTAAGACGACGTTGATGGACGTGATCGCCGGACGCAAGACGGGTGGACGCATCGTGGGTGACATCATTGTAAACGGTGAACCGAAGAACCCCGCGAACTTCAGCCGCATCACGGCGTACTGCGAGCAGATGGACATCCACTCGGAGGCCGCGACGATCTACGAGGCGCTTGTGTTTTCTGCAAACCTGCGTCTGCCACCGACGTTTTCGGAGGAGGAACGGATGAATTTGGTGAACGAGACGCTAGAGCTGCTGGAGCTGTCACCTATCGCCAGCGAAATGGTGGGGCGTCTGTCCGTGGAGCAGAAGAAGCGCGTGACGATCGGTGTGGAGGTGGTGGCGAACCCAAGCATTCTGTTCCTGGATGAACCGACCAGTGGTTTGGACGCGCGGTCAGCTCTGATCGTGATGCGCGGAGTGCAATCGATTGCGCGTACGGGCCGCACAGTGCTGTGCACGATCCACCAGCCAAGCATTTCCATCTTTGAGCTGTTTGATGGACTTCTGCTGCTGCAGAAGGGAGGCTACACGGCGTACTTTGGTGACTTGGGCGTGGACTCGGTGAAGATGCTCGAGTACTTTGAGTCAATTCCTGGTACGATGGAGATCCGTCCGCAGTACAATCCGGCCACGTACATGCTGGAGGTAATCGGTGCTGGTATCGGTCGTGACGTCAAGGACTACTCGGTCGAGTACAAGAACAGTGAGCTCTACAAGTCCAACCGCGAACGCACGCTGCGGCTGGCACAGACGTCGGACGAGTTCGTGCTTCATTCGACGCTCAACTACAATCCGATCGCGACGGGCTTTATTAACCAGCTTGGACAGCTAGCCAAGAAGCAGCAGCTCACGTATTGGCGCAACCCACAGTACAACTTCATGCGGATGTTCCTGTTCCCGTTGTTCGCGATCATCTTCGGCACAACGTTTTATCAATTGTCGGCGGGTAGTGTGAAGAAGATCAACTCGCACATCGGTCTCATCTACAACAGCATGGACTTTATCGGTGTGATCAACCTCATGACGGTGCTGGAGGTGACGTGCGCCGAGCGCGCCGTGTTTTATCGTGAGCGTATGTCGAACTACTACGGCCCGCTGCCCTACAGTCTGTCGCTTTGGTTCGCAGAGGTGCCGTACCTGATCATCGTGATCGTGCTGTTCGTGACGATCGAGTACTGGCTGGTGGGCTGGAGCTCGAACGCGGGCGATTACTTCTTCTTCATGTTCGTGTTCTACCTGTACACGTCAGCGTGTACGTACGTCGGACAGTGGATGTCGGCTTTGATGCCGAACGAGAAGGTGGCGAACGTGGCGGTCGGTGCTTTGTCATGCCTGTTCAACCTGTTCTCAGGCTACTTGCTGCCGCGCACAGCCATGAAGGCGGGCTACAAGTGGTTCACGTACCTGATGCCGTCGAGTTACTCGCTTGCGGCGCTGGTGGGTGCGCAGTTTGGCGAGAACCAAGACGTGATCTCAGTGCCGTCAGGTAACACGACGACAAACATGACGGTGGCCGCCTACATTGAGAAGACGTACGACTTCCGTCCTGAGCGCAAGTACAACTTCATGGGAGGTCTATTGGTGATCTGGGTGGTGCTGCAGGTGGCCATTTACCTGACGTTCAAGTACGTGAGCCACTTGAAGAGATAAGCAAGTGGATCTTGCGAAGACGGTCGTTGCTCGCTAGTACGCATGCTAGACGCTCCAGGAATTGCGTCTGTCACCGTAGGAGTGCGAGCTGTGCATATGTAGTGGTGTTTTGACTTAGACATTTTGTTTTCAAAGACATTTCCTGATTGTGAAAAATTGTTGCCCGGTACGCTATGCGATCTTAAGACTTTCCTACCCAGTCGAATTGAAAGCTGTAGTCCACGCCTGTATTCACACGGCAGCATGATGAGATTCATATGAATATAAAAGCCAGCCAAGAGAACACGAACCGTTGTGCTCGAGGAAGAAGAAGAAACAGTACGGGATGAACATTGCTAGTTTGGCTTGGATATCGTCTGCCGCCGTCTCCAAAACAAATGCGAGTTGATGCAGCACGGAGAAGCGCAATCGTCGACGAAGCAGCGCTATGAACGTTATCAGCGAAACAAGTTTAATCGCCACGAAGACGGCCATGTTAGTCTGCATTCGAAAGAGATCGTCCGGAGTGGCATTTGCTATTGCTGGGTAGTAGACGGCATTGGGTAGGTAGGCTAGCACCACCTGAAAAATCCCGTACACAGCTGGAATAATGCACTTGACATACTCGATCAGTAGGAAGTATTCTGTCTTGGATAGTGTTTCAAGACGCGACACCTCGGCAGCGATTTCCGCTGTAGTAAGTCGAAGAATCGGTTGGGGAAGCCGATTTCGTTTACGTTCGCTGTGTGAAACGCAAGAGGTTGAGTCAGAGTGAATGGACCCACCTGATGTTCGGGAGCTTGAACGTCTCGCTAGCTTTGATTTTGCCAAGTTGAGCCGTAGACTGGTGGAAATCCTTCTAAGGGTGGATCGTCGGTTCAATCGCGGGGCTGTGGTGAAATCAATGGTTGCACGTCGGGCTGATGGGGGTAATGGTGGCTTGGACGCTGGCATCGGAATCGGATGTGATGCATGACGGGGTAATTTCGGTCTCAACCTCGACTCAGTGCTCATGACTGATGGGGACATTTTCAACGACGATCCTGAAATCGGTACAACGGCCCTAAGCGACCGAGATGATGGCAACATCGGCTTTGACACTGGCACAAGCGTTCTGATAGACTGAGTAGCAGTCAACGGTGGTCTGGCAACGAGCGCTAAATCTCGGAGTGAGTGATATGCGGACCCAGCGCTTTCGCGGCGACTTTGGCTCAGTGGTCTGCGAACCAACATCATCTGACGTTTTAGCAACCGACGAACGCTAAGCACAGAACTTGTTGCATCAAACAATGAGATACCTATTGTCACCCAAACCGTAATATGTTGGCTCTGCAGACACGCCGTCAGATACAGAACATGGAATAGCTCCGTGCTAAAAACAATCACTTCGGGCAAGCGCGCTCTCCATCGCTCCTCATCACTCACCCCACCTTTGCCTCGACGAATGGCGTATTCCATAACGAATCGCATCACTATCCGGAGCAAGAAGAGTACAATCAAAAACGCAAATTCTTGAGCACCACGCAGCATTCGAAAAGCGGCATTGAAAGCAGGATAGACGAACAAAACGATCGTTTCCACGCCCAGAACGCTTTTCAAAATGCGAGCGTGTGCCGATAACTGGGGCGTGTCAGTGATTGTTTTCCACCCGACAACAGCAACGAAGAAGCCGAAGAATAAACAGGTAAAAATTCCAGTGGTGAACACACAGGCAAAAGGAATCGGAAAGACCCACGCCACACTAACGCTAACAAGCACTCCGAGATAGGCACTTGTCGTACAAAGGATAATAACCAGCGTTTGTTTCCATGAAACCTGAAGTGGTGCGAGAAAGATAACACCTTGCTGGATGTAGCTCAGGGTAAGTACCATGAAAATGATGGCAGCTCGGATAAACCATCGGTAGTTGGCCTTCCAACCTGCTGAGGGCGTATCGAGAGGCACAATTTCTTGTAGCAGTACAAACGCTAGAATCGGTAGCGGCGTTATTATGCAAACGAATAGAGCCCGTGCGAATGATGTTGAGTATACGTAGCGATCGAGTGCTCTGGCCCTTCGACTGGTGTAGGCTCCATGAAGACCGACTTGCACTCGTTCCCAGACAGAATAAAAGCGATTACAAATTTTCGAGACGAACCGCCACGCGTTGGCAAGCGTGCATACCTTAATTTCGGTGGTTGTCTTGATGTCATCAAGCTGTGGCCCCGGCATCGCTGACTCTTTAATAATAAAACGGTGCCTCCGTTGCTGTGGGAGGAGTCCCAATGTCGGCAAATATAGCTCTGCTGTATCCGGTGAGTCTGACCTACGACTTTCGACAGATCGATTCGAAACTCTACACATGGGAAGCACTGCAAAGTGACAGCAAACAATATGGATTTCGTCTAAATCGCTCTGATCTGGAAACTTGCCTTCTACTCTAGCAGCTGCAACAGACACCAAAGCACATCACCTAAAATGCACTAGGCAATTTCACTTACCAAGCTCATTGGTGCTCCCACAACGATTCCATTCAAATAGCACTTTTATTGATCTCCAAGAATGGGGGTGTCAGAATTGAATACATGTAATAACACTTTTCCAACTAAGTCACCTCAAATAAAACACTATCGTAAAAGCGATGGATAATAAACAGTGTTTTGTAGGCGAGCTACCACAACCTGAAACATCCCGTACATGGCTGGAATAATGCCTTGACGGACTCAGTCACTGGAGGCGCAAGATCTAGACAGCAAATTCTGAAGTGCCAACTTGAGGAAGTGATTGGAGATTTGTACAGTCAATAACGGAATATGAGGGGCCGATCGGGACGCAGGCTCGTTCGAGCGTCTTGACAACTGAAAGCTAGCCCGCCTGGCAAGTTTGAGGTTTGCACACCTGCTGCAAATGCTGTGCGACTACCGGTAGTAGAAAGAGTGGCCGTGCTGGAGCGCTGACGACTTGAAAACCTGTTGGACGTTGTGGAATCGATGGTTACAGATGAAGGTAGCGTGGAGCCTGAAACGTCGAAAACGAGACGAAATGAGTGTCGAGACGGACCGATTTTTCGTTTGTTCGGTCGGGGAATGAAGGACAACGCAGCAAATAGCGTACGCTGACCATGGAATCAAACGAGAGTCCGGTAGTTGCCCATATCGTATAATGGTTGCCCTGCAGGCACACAGTCAGATACAGCACGTGAAATAACTCAGTGCTGAATGCCACGACTTCAGCTAAGCGTGCTCTCCAAGAGGAGTGCAAGAGTAAATTTAGTGGATGGGTTCCTCGACTGCTCCGTGAAAATTAGTTTACCGGATAATAGCTCGTATAGATTCTGTGGAACTTCGGTTTATTGAATCCACGCGAATCGAAAACTAAAATCCACACCTTCAGTACACGGGACGAGCAATAAAATAAAGTAAGAACCACGGTCATTCATGAGGATACTCCTGAAAGCGTACGTACCATTGTGCTCGAGAAAGAAGAAGAAGCAGTACGGAATAAACATCGAAAGCTTTGCCTGGACATCAGTGGCAGCCGTCTCCAATACAAAGGCGAGCTGGTGCATTATGGGGAACTGCAGGTGGCATCGTAGGATCTCCCCGAAGACAATCATTGCTAATATCTGAGCCACCGCGTAGATTGCCACGTTAGTTTGTGCTTCTTGGAGCTCAAGCGATGTGGCGGTTGCCAACGATGGGTAGTAGGCAGCGTTCGACAGACGTGATAGTACAGCTGTATAGATTCCAACCATCACCGGAATCATGCAGGAGACGTATTCAACGAGGATGAAGTACTCGGTCATAGACAGAGTCTGGAACCGCTTAAACTCGTTAGCGAAGTCTTGGCTGTTAATTAGCTCGGACCTTCTTTTCTCTCTAAGCTCCGCAAGTTGCAATAGAGCACACGACCGCGACACTGATTGTCGAGATGATTTTGAATTGTTGGAATGTAGAGATGTCCGAGAGAGAGAGCGTCGCGCCAGCTTTATGTTGGAGGCACTTGCAATAATTCTGCTAGTAACCCGACTTGCCGGGTCAGAGATACCTGACAGTCCAGTCGGGAAAGCAGATACTGATGGGCCACCCATAGGCATCACAGCGGAAAGCGACAACCTAGCCGACATGTTGCTGCGGCTTGGTGGGCGCAGAATCAGCACCGTGGATGGCCGGTGGACAAGACGATACACCCCAAACGATGAATTGATAGCGTCGATCGATACGAGTGCAGCGGCAGTCCAAACCGAGATCTGTGGACCCTGTAGACACGTCATCAGGTAGACCAAGTGGAAGAGATCTGTTGTGAACACCACACGCTCGGGTAATCGTGCTCGGAGCCGGATTTTATCTTCCTCGTCTTTGGTGGAGCAGCAGGCAACAGCCATCGAGTAGCGTAGGATCACCTTGAGCACGTAGAGCACCAGCATGAATGCGTGTTGCCAGCCGCCACGAAGAACCTGGAAGGCGGCGCTGAAAGCAGGATACAAGAAGCACATGGCGCCTTCGACGGCCGAGACGTTGTAGATCACTCGCAACTGCGCTGAGAGCTTCGGTGTTTTCTTCAGTGTTTGGCCCCCAAAGACCACCACGACGCACACAACGAACACGACGCCGAACACGCCGCCCGTGAGCTCGAACACGAACGGGATGGGGAAGACCCACACGGCCATGATCGCCAGCAGCACGATAAAGTAGCTGCTCACGCAGATCCAGACGATGGCGAGCGCCTGTCCGAGCGTGACATTCAGCGTGGTAGTGAAGCTCGACGCCTGCTGGAGGCAGCTCAGCGTGAGCAGGCAGAAGACGAAGACGTAGCGCAGGATCCAGCCCGAGTTGCGTCGCCAGCCGTCGCTCGGCGGGCTCAGCGGCAGCAGCTCCATGGCCACCACGAAGCCCAGCACTGGCAGCGGAGTGAGCAGACACACGGCCAGCACCCTCGTGCGC
>JAHWLE010001048.1:0-14624 GCA_024679135.1 Phytophthora foliorum
AAACGACAACTATGATGACACAATACAGTACTTCAGTACACTTTACACCTTGCTACGATTTTTGAAGTCTTTATCGAGCTTATTCCTTTTCGTGTATGTAGAATGCGATAAGGTGGAGCAACAATACAAACCGAACATTTCGATATACAACAAGTTGAGGCAATACAGACTAGGCAAGTAAACCATGAAACTCATCGTGTTCATTCAGCATGAAATTCAACCGGCACCTTCAGTTGAAAGCACGATACATCTCCTCGTCATCATTGCGAGTACATCGGGCGAAGCACGCTTCGTGGTCTTCTCTTGCCCAATGTTGCTTCTTCTTCTACCATCCCCAGCCCATACCACAACAACCGAGGCCGCCTCCCCAACCACCTCCCCAGCCGCCTCCCCAGCCACCTCCCCAGCCGCCACCCCAAGGTCCACCCCACAATCTATGTATTTATATACCGTTCTATATCAGTATGCTGTACCAAGCTCCCAACGAGCTGGCCGTGATCAGTGCTCGCGGGAAAGAGCGTGAGCAGGAAAAGCGTTGTGAGCGCTTTTGACTGCTCGTCAGGCAATCGGTTTGAGGAGGGGGGCTGGAAATGTGTGCTCGTAGATCAGCTCTAAGACTGGATGAAAACTGTCAGGCCTCAAAATGAACATACTGTTGATACGCACTCGTCCTGAAGGCGACAATGCTGGCTTCCATAGTACATACACGTTGTGGTGGGGCTTTCAACGGGACTTATGGAGGCTTGCATCGCTCGCAATGTATGCGCAAAAATCTAGATTATTAACCAATCGAGTGTCCTCATGATGAGTTCTCGATTGCGTCGTACTTCGTTGAGAGAGCGCGGATTTTGTGCTCGCGATTTGAGGTGAGCAGCCCAAGATTCGACACCCAACAGGGGGAGTCGAACATTCATAATTGAGCAGGAAAAAAATGAGCATTGACACGTCAATTTTATGACCAGCAAATTGCTCTAAAACTGAGCAGAAAACAGCAAAGGGGGACTGCTTATTTGGCCTAAAATATCGTACTTAAACGAGATTATGTTTCCCCTTGGACGTCAGAAGCTTCGAAGCTGGCGCGCGCGAGCGTTTTCTACGCGAGATCGTGGATGTGCTACAGTTGTGCCCCCCGTATTCGCCAGGGTGGAACTTATCAGTCCCTGAAATTGATAAAGTTTGTTGGAAAAGAGATGGGCACCCATTGCAGGGCAAATGACAGAACCCGTGGTGATCGCATTTTAATGTGCCAACAGACGATTTCTGTGTCAGGAGGCGTGGTGAGCAAATCCATAATGCCAACAGACGAACTTAATGACAACAGACGTGGTTGTATGTCCAGCCCTAGCTCAGGTTATTGGCTATTAGTGTACTCGCTGCAAGCAGGGGATACAGTAGAGAATCACGACAGCTTGCTAGCTATCATTGCTCTGAAAAGAGGTAAAGAGGTTTGACAGCACACCGTGGGTCTCCTGCAGTGATGTCTGCATGCAAACATCGGAGCAGGTTCTCTACTGTCATCAAACTTTGTGGAGAGTGTCTTCGTAACGCAATTGGTTATACAGTAGTATGTACCCGTTCGGCGACTTCAAGAAAGATAGTGAACGCCCAGAATGCAGTTAAATAGGAGTCTGAAAGCCGATCGATCACCCCGACCGCCTCGAAGAGGTTTGAAGGCTCATACGTCGTACAGCAGGTCTCCAATAATGTAGCCTACATCTGCGCGGTGCCAGTAGTTCGTCCGTGATTAACGCTATCCGAACGGCACTGCTTCCCAGCGATAAACAACACCTCCATAGCAATACCATGTCCTAGTACAGTAACAGTGCCACAACGTGCACACACAGCGAATTTGTGTGTCAGGAAATCAACATACGCATTCTGTATTTACTTTGAAATCACCACGGATTCTGACATTTGCCCCCATTGCACATACAAATTACCGTCATCCGATCAGTTTGGACAAATCGTTTTAAATTATCTCAGTTGTCCTGCTGATCAGGTTTTGAAGTTTATTAGAGGTGAGTGGTGGCGAATACGGGGGGCACAACTGTAGCTGTAGCCACTGTATGAGCATTGGAGGAGGAAAACGATTAAACGTTGGGTCATTCTGTTGATGGCCATAGCTCGGGAGTCACTTACTTGTGGCGATGAACAATGATTGCCCAGTAAAGTTCGCAAGTGTTGGGCCCAAACTGGGGGCACTCCCAGGGGGAGGGAACGAGGGAACCTGTTTAAATTGGCAAATTGCTCATTTCAAATTTAATCCACCTCCAGAGGTGGCTTGTTTTGAAACTGAGCAGAAAACAGTCGAAAAAGTTAGCATCATAAAGCGGGAAAACTAAGCACGTTTTTTGCATGGTTCGACTCCCCCTAATAATATTTCTTTTCGACACGGGCCTTCAACTTGTGGGAGGCTTCAAGTCTCAGGCTTGGTATATACCGGTACCGAATAACATTAGTTATGTCATATAGCGTACCCGGGCCGGGGGCGCAGGGGGGAGACATAGTTCGAAGAAAATAGTTTAACCCTTTCGCGGTGCGAGGGCGCATTTTTCGCCCTTTAATGCTGTTACCAAAATACGGTGATAAAAGACCTTCTAAAAGGGCGCAAAATGCGCCCTTTTATTAATAACTTTGTCCGCTCTCTCCCTACTGTGTAATATTACTAAGCTTACCAATCAGAGTATTTCATGGAAAGGGGGCTAGGGGTAATTTTGGAATCGAGCAGTATTTTACTGCCTCAACGGCCATACCGTAGCATCGTAGTCCTTGGCGACATTTAGTCCTTAGCGACAGGTGGTTTCGGCCAATCGCATGTGCCAAAGTTAACATATGCCGCGAAATATGACTGAACTATAAATAATTTTAGCTTCCTTGCGTGTAAAATTGACAGATAGTGCTGTCACATCAGGATCAGCATGGTTCGACCTTCTATCAAGGGCACGAAGATAAAGCCGAAAAAATACAAGCGCGTTGCATGCTGGGCTAGACTGTCAACTTCTACCATTATCAGTGGTTTTGCCAAACCTGGCCTACTTACTGACACCCGAGTCACCAACTCCGATGAAGAAAGAGCGGTTAATATCGACACGGTTATTGAAGCTTTAGCGCATCGCGACATTGCAGAAGAAGAAATTGCTTCAGAAGACGATATTGGCAGTGAATGCAGCGATATCGGTTCCGATTCCGACGTTAATTAATGAAGCGCACTTTTATTTCGTTCCCGTACTAGTCTGGGCATGCAATTCAGCCTGCTTCGCTATTTCTTCATTCGCCATTTCATGTTCTATTGCGCTATCCTGGCTCGGTGTCGCCATTGCCGTGGTCGCACCTACCACCAGCTTGGCCTTGAACATCAGCACCGGCTTGGCCTTGAACATCGACACCAGCTTGGCCTTGTACGTCCCCGCATCCGTCTTGGCCTCAGACATCTCCGCACCCATGACTTTGGCCGTGGTCACGTTCACCCGCGTCCAACTTGGCCTTGAACGTCGACACCAGCGTGGCCTTGTACGTCGAGATCAGGCGCCAAACGACGGACAGGTTGTATCCGCTCTGGTGCTGCCCAGTACGCCGCAAGCGTCGCGCCTCTCTCGAGCACCCGCTATCTCGCGCTGCGTCCCCGGTGCCCCCGAGTTTGCTAAAACTACACTTAACACCTCGCAAATCTTAGGATTTGCCGAGTCGGCCCCAAATCACTGTGGTTGTACCTTGTCACCAAGGACTACGACGCTACGGTAATCGGCCGCAGCCACCAGGCCACGTCATCGACCAAGTGTGGCATAAACGATGAGACATACAGTACCTCCGTAAACCAGTCGCTTTACCATACAAAAATCAGCAGATATGCGCACAAGTTTCACTGACTCGTAAGACAACCTGCTGGTGCAGATCGCCTTTCAGTTCGAAAGGGAGGGCCTGCGCATCACCTGGGACTATGTGGCCCGTCGGATGAAGACCAAGCGCGCTGCACGACAGCTCCATCTTCGGCTGGCCAGCCTCAAGAGGACGTACGGGAAGTCGATTAGCGGCTTCACGCCTTGCATTTTAAGTAGCCTGATTTCGAGGCGGGTCCTAAGCGCGCCAGGGCTACCACCACCGTCGCCCCGCGTTTTCCAGCGGCTAGTAACATCATCCCATTTGTCTCCCCCCCCCCCCCCCCCGGTCGCACGTTCAAGGCCATTGTTCGGGCGAGCGAGCGCGAGGTACGCAGAGCAGCCGCGGAGAACGTCCACCAATCGCCACCGGCGCAGCGGGTGCGGCCTGTGTTTTGGGGGTGTTAGTGTGAGGCGAGGCGGGTGAACGCCTTTGTCGTCCAGGGTGTATAGCGTTGCCGGCGGATTAAACTTCAGGGTCCACGCGTTCCTTTAGGAAGGCGAATCCGAATGCCGTGTCAGAACCCCGAGGCGAGCAACTGGTGCCCGAGTCGAGAGTGGCGTGTGACCTGGAGCAATCCCTATCGGTATCGTTTATCTTCGACGGACCGGGCTTCGACCTTTGGGATGCAATCGGTCTGGATACACAGAAATACAGAGAACTACCAGACACAAACAGTCGTGGAGTCCTGGATGGAGCGAGGCCACGAGCAAAGACCTTCTCCAGATAACCAAAATCAATGCAGAGATATACAGAGTTTGTTACACACAATATGCAGTCTGTCAAATGAGCTACAACTCCGAGTACAGGTCAATTCGGGCTGCCTCCGCGCACCACTCCCGGATGGGAGAAATATACAAAGTTCGTTCGAACCACACAGCAATCAACAATCAGGACCTAGGGGCGATCGCTACGAACCTCCTAAATCGCAGGGAATATGAAATGAAGGCGTCCACACGGGGTGTCCGCCCTCAACTAACAAATGAAACAGGCGGATCAACCCAGGGGTGCGAGCCTCTGATCCCCACATGACTGGACTTAAACGTAGTGAGAGTCTTCGCGCGGGTTCCTCGCTCCTCGCGTGGCCTTGGTGGTCCGGATTCGCTGGCGCTCCCGGGTCGCAGCCGTCCTCAGTCGAAGCGGCTTTCCTCCGGCGAATATGCGGCCTTGGTTTGAACGCAAGACAAGCTCTTGTTCTCAAGGACGCAAGACAAACTCTGATTATCATTATCTTCCTCGCTATCTTCATCTCTCTCTCTCTCTTGACTTAGTTTCTGGATTTTGGGCGGTCTCCTTCGTCGTGCACGCACACTCGCAGTCCGGATGACTTGGTCTTTGTATGGGCGGGTGTCACGTCGAACGTCACGTCGGGCTCCGGATCGGAGCACTCATCATAGGTTGACGCCAGTGTCTTCGTCAGTCACTTCGTCTTACTTGATCTCACTATGGTCGGCAGTCAGGATCTGCTACACGGCCGACCTTCTACGTTGGCCTCGCATTGCGCGTCATTGGGTGCGCCTCGAACTGGCCTCCTGGCCGGTGGGTCATGTGCCTGGTCAACGGCAGATTGGCTGAAAACCTCATGGGTTCAGCTGACATTTGGGGTGGCTTTCCATCCGGGTTGTCACGCTGTCATTCGGGATGTCCTTCGTCATTCGGGATGTTCACTAGCCACTCGGGGCTGTGCGAGCTTTGCGGGCTCGGATCTTTACTCAGTTGTCATGCTTCGGGAACATGGGCTCACGGTCATCATCTGCATCATCACTCGGGAGTAGTTTCAGGTTCTGGGCATCGTGGTAGTCTCGGACCTTCATCAATAGACTCATCTTGGGCTTGTACACGCGTACTTCTTGTGCTTGCTAGTTCTTGGTGGCTCGTAGTGGTGTTCCGGCAGGGCCCATGGCGGGCTGCTTCCCAGGATACGTTCACTGGTGGCATTTCTATCCCCTTCGGGTCCTCCGTCAATGAATCCGGCGGCTCGGACAGGGTGCTCTTCGACATATCAAATGTGGCCACATCCGGGATGGACACCTCCGGGCCTGTGGGCCTATGCGCAAGCCGGGCACTCGTTCACCACGATCTTCAGCCAGTCAGTTACGTGGGGTGTCACACGTGCTCCCATCTCGAAGCTTTGTTTGTCGTACCCATTCTCCCACTGGGTTGTTGGGTGTAGACTGGACGGCCGAGGGCGACGGGAAAAATACTGAGTCGCCTCGTGTCAAGTGCTAGCAATGTGGCTGATGTTGTACGTGTTGGGGGTGTAGGAGGAGGCGTTGGCGACGACGAAGCTGTTGGCGACGTCGGGGAGAGCTTCGATGGCACTGCCTGTCGGGCAATCGTCATCGGGCGTGGTGCGGATGGAGGGCGTGGAGGATGTATGGCTCGGCGGAGGGCAATATCCCCATGCGCAACAGGTGCGGCTTACGACGCGTGGCTGCAAATGAGAGGGTGTGGCTAACAGTGGATTTGTTGGTGGTAGACTTCTTCGCGGGCGCTAGTGTCGACGGTGGCTCTGTTGGTGTGGGTCGTGGAGTTGGTGCCGACCCCTGCCAGCACAGATCTAGACTCAACCCAGAGCGGGCGACGGAAGCTGTAGCTTCCATTTTTGAAGGTATCAGCGCGAACGATGTTCGCCAGCAAGCCGGTCGTACCTATGCTAACGCTGGTGAAGTGTTATCGTCAGGCGCCTCGAAGATACTTGAGGTAGTTGGGCCGCTCGAAGAAGCGGACGTTTTCCTCGACGTCGGTGCTGGGTCCGTGGGCCCTATCGCTGCCGCTGCAAGTCCGTTAGTGTCGCCGCTGCCGACATCCGCCTCGCCGCCACCAAGTCTGTGAGCAGCACCACCCAGTTAGTGAGCAGCGTCGCTGCCGAGAGCTGTTTCGCGGCCACCGCCATGTCCGTGGTACGCGCCGCCGCGTCCGTGCATAGATTCACTGCTTGGTCCAAACGCAGCAAGTCCGTGAGGCGGACTTTTGTCCAGCCCGAACGCAGCAAGCCCATGAGGGCCACCGTCACCACGACTATGATTCGTCTCACCGCCGAGCCCACCATCGTCGATCTCGAGAGCGGCACAACCACCGAGCCCGTATGAAGCGAGATCGCCACCGGGTCCGTAAGCAATTTGGCGAGCGACAGCAGGTCGCCGTGCGACCTCACTACTAGGTTCATGCATGTCCTTCAACTTGGCGAGATTGGAGTGGCGTCGCACGTTTCCTTTATCAGTAAATAGATCGTTCAGCTAGTTGAACTGGTAGAACTTATCCCAGCATGTTGACGTCGTCGACGGACACATCCATGGCTTGGCGGGACGGTCGTGCACAATCCGGCACAGACACACACCGAGTGTGAGACAATAGTTTGTCACCCCAGTCGGATATCTCCCCTCCCATCTGCACACAATACAACGGCGGCGCTTCCTGCTCTTCTACGCATGAATTTGTCTAGAATACACTGAAGTGCACCTAGTCGTCGCGAGAACAACAGCGTTACCCGCAGGCCGCTGAGATGAAGGCGTGGCGACCTGCTCCGCTTCTCCGTCGCCAAGCATTTCTCCACTATACAGCTTGCGGCTGTCACTGGGTGCGTTCCTCCGTTGCCCGCTCAAAAGTTCTCCTACTAACTCCATCACAAATGTTCTATGCGGATCACGAGTCGTCGGCTCTGATTTTACCAACCGCCCCGTAAGATACGCGTTAGATCTCGCCACATCGATCAGCGCGAGGGCCAGCTTTTTGTGCCAGCGTTTGTAGGAATGACCGTCCGCAGTAGAGAATCGTCCTCGTATTTGGTCCAGCCTATAGACGCCTTGCATGTTGGTGTTGTACTGAGCGGTGCACTCTGGGGCTGGAAATGACTGTTTCTCGGTGCCAATCATGCGGGTTACCGTAGTAACATTTGTAGCGTCAGCATTAGAGTTCAAATTGACAACATTTCCGTCCCACCACGACGCTGCCAGCATACTGGGGTTGTGCGAGACAGCCTGGCGATAGTCTCCACAGGTACAGTCGTCCTTCTGTAAGATAGTGTGGGCTGGGTAGTGCTTGCTATTTGTACGGATAGTGCCTCGTCCATAGCGACCCTTCAGCCGAAGCTCCTGAGGTAGCTGAACGGACCGAAATACACCACTAAAGCAGCACCGACAATAACGCGTGTCCAACGCGTGTGAGATCACGGATGCCAATGCCACGAACGAGGCCAACTCCAGCAAGATCACTGACATCAACACCTGCCAGATCACAGACTCCAACTCCACGAATGAGGCCTAACACTGCCGCGAGATCACCGACGCCAACACACTCCACTATGGGATCATGGATACTAGTACCACGAGACATCAGCACCACGAGACACCAGAGAGACTCAACGATACCAACTCCCCCTTCACGTACAACTTGTGCAGCGAGGTTAAGCGTCCAGATTGAATCCTGAACAACACCACCAAAAGCTCCAGCTTGACGAACAACTGTGATAACTTTGCCTGCGCTGAGCATCACCAGTGCTAGCTCCGTGCTATGTATCAAAAGCTTGGAATAAAAACACAGGGGGGCCGAGCCTCGACTTCAGATGTACTTACCAGCGGGATCTTGAACCACCACTGTATCCTGCGTTCCCAGTGAGGTCCACCGTCATAGCTACGTTGCGGCAATGGTGGACTTGTGGCGCCAGCAACGACGCTTGAAAATAAATAGCTACCCTTCTCCCCGAGATGATGCTGTCTCAACTCTGTTGAAAAATACGGAGTATGAAGAGGACGACCGGCCCCAAATGAACTTTGCAGACCGCAGCGAGGATACAATGCTGGACGGATATACGACCACTGAGCAAATACAGAAGATTGCTCGTTTTTTGTACTTCACCACGATACTCTGGAACGAGTTTGCGAGATTTGCTCGCGTTTTTGCTGTCACATTTTGCGCTGATGCGTGGTGAATCTGCCCGTCGTATGGAATTGGCTGATCTTCATTCGATTTTGCTGGAAAATGAAGGTCACAGCGAGTGCCGAGCGTTGGTGATGATTACGAGGCAAGTTAAAACTAAAAGAAAAGTCGTATCGAAGTAGGCGCCTGTATGCGCAACAAGAAAATCGATATCTGTCCTCATGGACTGCTTGGATTTTATTTCTTCTGGCGATGGCATGTAGACCTGGAGTCTTTTCCCGATTTTTTGAAATCTGAAAATGGTATCCCGTCAAACTTCTCATGACCGGGAAGGATCCGTCGAAGCCGATGTCCCACAAAGTTCACCGATAAACTATTGCTGGCGCACTTGAGCACATGGGACTTCGTAGCCGGGCCAAAACACATGTAGGCCGTGGCTCGGGCGCTAGGATGGCGGATCTTGGGGGAGCTTGTGAAGCACAAATACATCGTTTGGGGAAATGGAACAATCAGTCGATGGAGAAATGTTATCTCACTTCTCTTCCACGAGAAGCAATGCGCACTTTGGTAGGATTTGAGCCCAGCCGTTGTAGCAATTTTATAGATCGAGCGTGCATTAAACCTCCTCTGGCCCTCCAGCGACAGATTTTCCCTTCAGTTGAAGGTTGGCAAGTGAAGATGTGTGCGGGTGAGTGTGAACAGTCAATCTCCGGGGGCGGGTTTCTTGAACTACTTGAGTACCTTCGTGTTGTGATACTTCAGGACGCTGTTGTTTTGGCGGAGCAAATACCTGGGCATCCAATATGGAAGCACGCCATTTTCAAAAGTGCATACTTCAGGCGATTTCAGAGCGATTTAAACGATGTTGTGACCACTGTGGTTGATCCGAGTGAACACCAGCTTGAACAAGCAATGCCCATGCTGAAAGCAAAACTTGATGGAGTTCATCAAGATCTCAAAGCATCAGTAAACGGAATTCAAAGCAGCCTGGAAGCGGTGGAAGGAAACTTAACTAGTGTCGTCAACGTACTAGCTCCATTTAGCAATGGATCGGCACTCCTTCAAGTTAAAATTGTCGATGGAACTCAATCGGGAATGCCAAGCGCTGTGGTACCGGTTGCAGAAAGCCGTGAAACCGCGACTGCGTCTGCAGAACTCCCTGAAGTCATAAACTATAGGCTTAGTCGTGGCATTCAAACAGTGCGAGAGGTGTGGAACGAATGGTCGCACGGGCTTCCTGGTGGCTATGCGGTACAACGACTTGAAGAAAACTATGGCACGAAGTGATGTAATGCCCTTGAAAGGCGCTTCTTCAACCGGCGCCGCAAGATTATTGATCTTGTTTTGAAAAAATCGACCGCAACTTGTGCCAATAAGGCAATTGAAAAATGTGATGCTATCGAAGAAGCGATCGATTGCATTGAAGGCATTCGCATCACACGCAAAAAGTCTCTGAACTGGTTATCTCAAAACGTAAATGACATTGTGCGTGAGCTGGGATTAGCAGTGTAGTAGGAGATTGGTAGGGTTTCAAAGAAGAACACGTTGTTGGATGATGTGGCATTAATACTGTTAGCGCCATTAAAACTATTCATGCTTCATTGTCCCATTGCGGTACATACCCCAGTATTGATTTGCAGTCTCTACCACATCTGGACACTGCGGTAGATACCACAGTGCCCTATTGCGGTACGTACGACAGTGTCCTGTTGCGATAACAAACGAAATTTCTTTCGCGGGTTGCGAGTGTACCGCGCCGTCTCCATCAACTTGTATAATCCGGATCCACACGTGCAAACTATTCCTGTTTTTCTGGCCATGTATCGATAGTTGAAATAATCTAGCGCGGTTTGCGTCAAGGGACAATCTGGCAGTAAGCTTTCCAAGTCATCCGGGTAAACGTGAACGACTCGATTTTGTTTGGGGTTTTGCAGGTCTGTCCACACCACCAATGGACTGTTTTTCGACAGTCGCTTCCTGAAAAACCTGTGAGGAATATCACGTCCTGTTTTCTTCGTCAAGCTGCCCTCTCCAAACATACTACTGTCCGATGCCACACCACCACCGGCTTCGCTCCGACTACTGCAAGAAATAAGTTCATCAGCACTTCATCACTGCTACGTCCAATCTCCCCAGACTCATCTCTCGTGGAGGGGGGGGGGGGGGGGGATTCCCATTTTTCCCGCGGCGCAATAACCAACAGTGCTGCTGGCCTCGTCATCACCAGCGCCGCCCTTGTCAATATCTCCCACACGCTTCTTCTTCAGCGTCACTGTGGCTGTTTCTGGATAATTCGTTTTAGGCTTTCGACGTCGTTTGCTCGCTGGCGATTAGACGAAATTTGAGTCTGCTTCCTCGGTTGCTATACTCTCGTGTTTAGCTGCGATTTCAGCGGATGGGAAGCGAGTTGACAACGGGTTGACTGCGGGTTCCGCATCGTCTCATGCAACATTTTGAGGGTTCGCTTGTGTGAGCGGTTCGGGAGCCGTGGCACCAGCTGAGTATACGCGATGTGGTCCCAGCCAATGCAAATTCCTCAAATTGGCTGTGCTGCCGGCCTGATAGTTGTCTCTGTGGTGGTACGTTGCTTCCAACGTGGGGTTTGTACGTACTGCAGCACGAACGTAGATGCACAGTGCCGTATCTGGTGCTGTGGCCCTGGTGAGAGTTTCTTGAACAGCGTTGTCCGCCTCCGTGTCCGTGTACATGATCACCTGCGTTGTAGTAGCTCTTACCTGCTGTGCCACCTCCCGCGTAATCTCCAGGACTCGTGTTCAGACAGCAGATGGTACGCTAAATGCGATCCGGCCTCCCATGCATTCTACCACTGCTGCCGAACGGGCAACGACTTGGTCGACGTCGCCTTGCCTGTGAACTAAGTGCACAGTTTGACTGGCGTTTATACCCGTATGTGCTCCTACCTGTATCAGGTTGCAATCACCGGAGTCTGATTGTCATCGTGAATCCCATGCACCCGGAGCCAACCAAGGTTTATCACGTGAACTCGATGGGAAAGGCTCACAGCTCAGCCTATGCATTTGATGTGCTGGGGTGGTTCTTACCGAAGGCTCACGAAAAGATGTCAGGAGCGGCAGCCTTCGAATGGAGCTCATTTGTTCACGCCACGGTGCCGCAACAGTCAAACATAACAGATTGTAGAATTAACGTGCTCCACTACATGGATGCGCTTTCAAATCACATAGCATAGGATAAGCCTGCTTCGATAGAGCAGAAGATGGTGTCGTGGACTTCGGGCGGATTCAACGTCACCAAAGCGGCTGTATACCGCTCTGAGCTGTACAACAAGCTTTCCTCGGCGTGATTGCAACATACCTTAAAAACGAAGGACAAGCCTGAGAAGAATGCAAGATTTAAGGTTGGTTTATCTTGATTGGCTTCGTGAAAACATTACAAAACGAGAATACATCCTTTTCTGTTCCCAGCATTTAAGCAGCTACAATAACTCAGCATAGAACCCCATCTTACACTGGCATTATCTTTGATGCGGCTAGAAGCCGTGTGTCGTGTCGTGTGCAGTGCTCAACCTTACCTCTAGTAAGTTGCCCCATGAGGTCTCGATTTGCTGTGTGATTACTCCAACCAGCAGCGTGCTGTTATCTACGTCCGGTCTTCGTGCAGTACATATTGTGTGGAGACGCGGTCCCGGACCCAGTCTGTGGTCGGACTGATAATCATTCATAAACATGTATACAGAGTACACAGGCCTTATATGGCCATGTTCTCGACGCATCTCCTGCGCCTGCTTCGCAGCAGCAGCATCTGCTAGTACCATAATTTTCAGCAGATGAAAGTATTTGGGTGAATTTGCACTGACTCCAACGTTGCACCAGGCAGGGAGTTCTGTTAGGAATGAGTACATAAAGTCCAGAACTGTAGCATTTCAAAAAAGCGGTGATTGTCTTGCTGCACAGGTCTTCACCACTTTATAGACATCGTATGCAACCAGCTTTACCACGCAGCGATGCATGTCTGCATCTGTCCATCCATCAGCCTGGGTCAACATCAGTCCATCGATTATCAATCTGAAATACCGGTAACACCGATATACCGGATAGGATGCGGACAGCCGTCTGTCCAGGCAATTAATCCTGGTTGGGCTGTGCTATCAACACTATTAATACGTTGCTTTCTATCCCAGTAATATACTGTTTTGCAAAAATATCTGCAAAGCACAATACAGTGCGTGGTGCCTTAGAGAGGACAAAATCACCAAAGAAACAAGCGTGCATCACCGTAAAATGCATATTAGCACCGTGGTGAGAGCCGTGGTGGCGTGCTCATCCTCCTGGTCGCTTATCGCCAGTGTCACAGGTCGTGGAATCACACAAGTGCCACGTAACACAACTGACACTCCCTCCCCCCGCCACACCGGCTTTGGGCCATCCGCTGCTCGCGTTGAGCCTGCCTCATCAACCTGCACCCGACGACAACGAGGAGGAACACAACGAGACCCACGCGACGGGGCCACGAGAGCCCATACTGCCGCGAGACACCCGCCTCCCCACGCCCGAACGCTTGAAGCCCGCGCCTCACGGTGGCGCTGAAGACCACCGACAGGACTGCGGCTTGGCGCACACCGCTCGAGGCCTCCACGCCAGCAAGGAAATTCGACGGCACCGTGAGCGGCCTGCAGGTGGTAGCCGGAGCCAACTGCTTCGTGCCACACGAGAGGCATGTGTGCCTCGCAGCCGAGGTGCTGTACGACGAGAACTTGGGCGGTGACAAGTCGTGCAAAATCACGTGCATGGTGGACCAGCCCGACAGTGAGATCGGGGAGCACTGCGTCGATAAGCTGTCTAAGAAGGCCAAGGCGCTGCTGGATGTGCACCAGCTCGAGTCGCTGCCCTATCAGAACGGGAACGTCGGGCCCAAGGGCATCGAGGACACTGTCACGTTCAACTACCTGCCCGAGGCTGCCATGCTCTATTCAAATTCAAGAAGCTCTTCACCTGCGAGCTGCCCTACACATACACGAGCGACATTTGGTTCGCCGTGAACCCGTACAAGTAGCTGTCAGGCTCCAACGCCGAGGGGCTGCACCGGAGGTACCTCAACCAACCGAAGGAGGAGCACGCGCCGCACATGTACCCCGTATTCATGCCGGCCTCGGACAACCCCACCACCACTACCTGGAGCAGGTCGTGGGTCTTCCGTGAAGTTGATCGCCACACTCGATGCTGGCGTACGATGCCGGTCTTTTACGCCTGGAGCAGGACGACGCACGCACGCACTACAACCTGGATCAGCTCGTCCATCTCCACTGCTATATGTGCAACGGCACTGGCCGCTACATGCGGAGCAGTACAGCGCCATTCGGTGGTGTCCATCGCTACAGCGATACAGACGCAGTACTTGTTGGATGCGTGGACGCCGCCCTTCGCCGCGGGGAGGAACCTGTAATGGCCAGATATACACGTAAATGTTGAATCTTGCTTATCATGATATTAATTGGCTAGCTGCACTCATTGTTTAGGGCATGCCTGTTGTGCATCGGTCTACCCGCGCCTTGTCCAACACCTTGCTGTCGAGCAAACCCGCGGTAGCAGAATCGTTCACGTTCGCCTTCATGTGCCCGGTCCCGCATGACCAGTAGCGAGTGCATGCATGCCGCGTGCTTTGCGTTGTACAGGCAAGGACAGCGTCCGGTCTTCGCGTCGACACTCCACCCATCCGGAGGCATACGCTTCAGCTCCATTCGACCCGTGTGGTAGCCGAGCTGTGCTGTGACCGGCAGTGTTTCTCGTGTGCGCTTCAGCTCAGGGTCATACACGCGAGTGCATTTGGTTTGAAGGACATACACCACTATTGAGGGTTACCGGTTTGGTATCGGTTATTAACCGTGAACCGGT
>JAHWLE010001049.1:0-14599 GCA_024679135.1 Phytophthora foliorum
TCCATTACGGACACAAAGCACTTCCCACTCTCGTCACGCTCAATACACACATGTACATACTCCTCTGTCACGCCCTCAGACTTCAAAAATCTCATGAATGCTGACACGGCAGTTGCCTTGGCACGCTTCGTGTTTCCAGGGGCTAGCTCCTCCAAACCCATCCTGCAGGTCGGATCGATGGCAAATATGCGAGTGATATGCGTTTGACTTGCCTTTTGAGAGGCGATACACATATTTGACGACTGTTTCCGACCGAATACGTCGGAACGGCTGGCCTACAGGACTTGCCTCATACGTGTCATGCTATTGGCCAAAATACGGGCTCTAATGTACAATGATTGGTTTAAATTGTCCTTTATGCTCAATAAAAACTCAAAGTAAAGTCGGATAGATTGTCATATTCAACCATACGCTGCGATAGATGCGGACTCTTGATTGCAGTGTGCAGTGAGTCGTGGTCCGTGTAGACGGCGAACGTTTGCTCTCCGAGCAGGTACACTCTGAATTTAATCAGAGCGTAGCGCATCGCGAGGAGCTCTTTATCATGGACCGGATAGTTTTTCTCAGCCGGATTTATTTGTCGTGACTGATAGCTCACGACGCGTTCGCGGCCCTCATCGTCGAACTGCATGAGAGCACACCCGATGGCAAAGTCACTCGCGTCACAGACGACGTGAAACGGTTTCGAGTCGTCCGGAAGCATCAAAATCGGGGCCTGGGACAACCTCCTTTTGACAGAGTCGAAAGCGGTTTGGTGCTCGGGACGACACGACCACGTGGCGTCTTTCTTCAGCAGCGTCGACAGTGGTTGGATCAGGCCCGCGTAGTTTTTCGTGTACTTGTGGAGATAATTCGCCAAGCCCAGCCACTGACGCAGCTCCGTGGGGTTCTTGGGCGTTGGCCAAGAACAGATCGACGTGATCTTCTCCGGATCAGCACGGACGCCGGCCTTGCTTACGTAGCATTCAAGTACTGGAATCTCTGGTGCACAGAAGACACATTTCTTCAGGTTCGCGTACAGCTTGTTCTCGCGCATCACTTGGAAGACCTTCCTCAAGAGCCGAAGATGAACATCGACTGCGCTGAGTTCCCCCTCAGCGCGACTGTGGATGAAGATATCATCGAAGTAGCTCGGCGCGAAGTCGCGGAGCGGTCAAAGCACGTGAGATACCATGCGATTGAACGTAGCGGGCCCATTCTTCAGGCCTTGCGGCATCACAAGCCACTCACAGAGCATGCTGCTTGGGGTGCTGACCGCGGTGAAGGGTACGTCGCTTTCTCGCATGAGGATCTGATAGAATTCATCCGTCAGATCAATTGCACTGTAGATCACGCTGCCTGACATGGAGTCTAAAACCATGTCCTTCCGTGGAATCGGCGTTTGCGCGGGAATGGTGGCATCATTCAGCTTATTGAAGGCATGGACGATGCGCCATCCGCCTGTTGCTTTCTTCACACAAAAGGTTGGGCTCGAGTGCGGAGAGATGCTCTCGCGGACGTGACCAGCTTTACGCCGACCCTCGAAGAACTCGTCAATTGCCTTGACCTGGTCTCGCGGCAGTGGTCACTGCCGCGTCACGCAGTATTTCGTTCCAGGCGCGAGATCGATCTCGTGTCGTACGCCACGATCAGCGGGCAGCTCTGCAGGAATCTTATCCGGGAAGACGTCCGCGTACTCGCGGGCGGTGTCGTACACTGGGTTGCCAGACAAGCGAAGTGAGTCCCATGACTGCGTTGCGAATCGCTCTTCGCGCGCTGATTTCGGCTCGGCGCTATTAGGACGAGTCGACACGTCAGCCCTGCTGACCACATTGACCGTATGGGTCGCGGAGCCTAACAGCGACGTAACGATGACTTCTCCGGACACCGCCGCGAGGCGGTGAAGCGCTTGCCACTCGATAGAAGTGAGATGGGGGAAAGCTGCATGCTCCAGGGTCATTGTTGGAGCTCCGGACTGCTGGTCTTCACTCATCTCGAACTTGGTCATTGGAAGGACTACAAAGTGCTACCAGGTGTAACGGGGCTAGAGTTACCGTTACTGGCTTACACTAGTGTTGCAAGAGGAAGCCCGCAATAGTGAACCCAAATATAAGGTTCGGGGTAAATTCAACTCTCATTTATGTTAGGTTCGAGGCGGGGGTCCCAGCCTCACGAGAACCACCCAAATGCAGGTCACCCTCTGATTGGTTGTAATGTTCACAGTTTTAGCCAATCAGAAGATGACAACACAGCACGCGCTACCCGCGTGCTTTTGTACCTACTTTTGTATATCAACCTATAAAACTCTACCTACATATGTATTTTGGATGTGGCCCGTCACACTGAAGTACTCAAGCGCTTCGCCCCCATCAAGAACCGGGAATTATGTTGCCCCTGCAAGGTGTTGGCAAGACAAGACGTGGTTGATCTAGCTGTTAGTGTAGATCTGGATAATATATCGGTCAGATTTGCCTACACTAGTGATTTACTTTCAAGCGCATACCCAAGATCCAACGGATTTTATTACTTGGTCTGAAGATCCTTCGGTTTCTCAATCCCCCAGGATCCCACTATAGGAAGCCGCAAGTAATGCAAGGAAAGGTAGGAAAGGCAACAACTACACCCCAAAGGCAATCCCCGACCCCGAATCAAGTCCAGACCGCCAGATCAGAGCTTGGTTGAATCGTTCTGGACCCATAACCGGCAGCAGAGCGAAGATTTCCGCGCTGCTCCACCCCCATCCCCGTGTTCCGCCAGGACGTTCAAGAATCACATCACTACATTCTTTGGAGCGCTGAGAGAGAAGATCCATCCCACCAACGGGTACACAAGGTGAGACCAAGTTCAGCAGATCACGGATCATCGGGGGACACCCTCCGTTAGTTGCTGTCTGGACATTGTTGGGAAGCCGGATCCAGCCTCAACCAGTTTTTGGCTGATCCCGCTACACCACACCGTTCTTTTTTTCCCGCTCCCACCTCCCGAGAGATAATTCTGCATTATTATTGGCTAAAAGACGAGCGTGTAGGATTTGCTGCCGTGCATGAGTTTCCCGAAAGTCTCCCGCTTCCAGCATTATTTCGCGTCGTCGGAAGCGGACGGGTGGCGCCTGTCACATTCAAGTAGCCACCCGAGCGCGCTGAAATGAAGGAGCTGGAGCGCGTTGAAAGCGCAATAGTAGCGTACAAGGAGTGTAGTGCCAACGCATAGTCGACACCTGCATCGAATAACAAGGCGCCCTATCTGGCTGCGCTGCATGCCAGCTTTCAAGTGATGGAAACAATTGAGAGAACAGGGGTTGTGCAAAACCCCTTCAAGACCGCAAGACGATGGATTGCGTCGTTAGGTTTCTAAACGTGCTATTTTCTGACTGCTTTTGCGATGGGATGTTGAGTTTGGGCGACGTCGTAACTCGCCAACCGCTCGACATTCACACAACGGGAACGCTTCTGACTACTGGAATGCAGTCACAGCTTTAACGCTCTATTACATGTGCAGTTGGAGTTCTCAAGAATTTACCGTGCAGTATTCAAACACCACCACAGCAAGATGCTGTGGTCGATGTGGAAAGAGATGACTCGTGACTACCGTGAAGTCGACACGCGTTTTACAACGCAACCTTCACTGCGTTCCACGGAGACAGGATGGATCTGTATACCTGCATTTGTTGGCGACCATCACGAAGCCAAACCTCCATGCATGTGTTGTCCAGACGCCGCCAAAGGACATAATGGCCGACTCACTTCAAGGCTGGGGTGAATCCGGCCAAGGCGACACCGGAGAAATGTGGCAAATATGCTTAGTGCAGCTTATAATCTGTGCGAAAACTAACTGATTTTTATGCTGCTTTTATTTTAATAGACTCACGTGCCGATGGCGTCGTTGAAGTGTTTAATGAGATTGTACGTAATGAGGTTAAGAATTTGGACTTGACGAAGAGGCAGATTGTCTTTTTGACGAGAGAATTTCGCTGAAGCGTCTGCGATACCGACCTCCCCGTCACTTTGTCATATCTTCATTCAAAGATTCTGTCCTCCTATTGGTCAAAAGGGGACAGTGACCTGGCACTATCTGATGGGTCAGTAGCGTCATTTCATATTTTAGTTTTAGTCTATTAGAGAGGAACCACTGATTGGGTGGCCCCAGCCTTCCGCCAGGGCCTACACCTAATACAGAGATATTTTTTTAAACCTTAAATCCCGTATGTCTTTAGCAGACGTTCATCTCACGTAAGCATCCTCAAGCCACCATACAGTGCAAGCTATTGCGGTGTCGGGATTCGCCCGATATGCCAGAGCCCGTTGAGCGCTGGAGCTTCTCGTGATCTGGAGTTTTCGGGGCCATAGCCAATGGATTCTCTGGAGTTGGATTAGTCCAAATACGTCGATGACGGAATCTTGCATGTCGCGGTTAAGTGACATGACATGAACCTACAATGACACCATCCCGAGATCCGCGCATAAAATGGATACGACATTAAAGCCCATTGGCCAACAACACAGAACAGCTTTTCCTCTCTATCGCGCAAGGGCGACGCTCAGCTGGCGGTAAGTACACGTAGTCTTGGGTAAACCTGGTAGGAAGGATTATGTCTGTCCGTGAACACGCCTACTAGTGTAGTGAGTGTTTATCCCTGACAAGGCCAAGAGTTAAGAAGTGGCCGTGTGTGATAGGGTAGTGGCGAATTGTCGCCGTGAACTGGAAGAGTGAGAGCTCACTCCAATTGATTCACACCGCCGACGTTAATCTTCGGCAGCCTCGTATCAAGCCGCGACTGGCTGGCACCCTTCCTTCTGAGGGACTGCGAGGTTTTAGTGTGTGTGTAGAACATCCTAGCCGTATCTCGTGGCTAGTGGTGCTGTGCTTTTGTTGATTGGCCTACGGTGACCACGGTACACGAAGTGTGCATTACATTTTGGACGTGTTCCTACACGACACTATAGCAGCGTGGTTCTAGCCCCTGCGAGCAGCATTTATTCGCGAGTAGAAGGACTCGGTCGACTTGCTGGTCACGTTGCAGAAAAATCTCCGGGAAATGTGTTGCGACCTCGCTGATCTCAAGAAGCAAAGACGTACAGTGGAAGACGGGGAAGTGGTTGATCTACTTCCCCGTTTGTATCGAAAAGTTTCCTACGCTGGTAACAGAACAATTTGCGCTCCAAGAAAAAAAAGCTTTGGGGTCACGTTTTTTATCATGAAGATGCTACTTCGTCAATGGTGTCATCAGTGATAACGCAGCAACCCAATGAGTACTACTGCACTGTTTCAGCTTGGGTTTCTTCGTTAGACGGCCGATGAACTCGTTGCAACCCCATCAACTTTCACACAACCAACTAACTTGTGGTTTGTGAAGTCTGGCCCTTATAACAAGAAACAGTTGCACATCCACTTTAGATGAATATGATTGGTTAAATATAGTCAAAATTTATAGCAAAACGGCTCTTATAACATGTAAGTATCGGTACCCGCCAATTTCAGCTTGGAGTGCGGCACACCAACTTCCGGGTCTCGAACAGCAGCTTCCGCGTATAGAACCCCACCGTCAAATACCGAATCAGCCAGCATCATGGAGGACGTGGGGCTCGACCGCAAGCTGGTGATCATCGGCCCCACGGACGTGGGCAAGACGTCCATCACCATGCGCTACTGCCATGGCAACTTCTCCACGCCCACGTCGGCGACCATCGGCGCCTCGTTCCTGCAGAAGCGCGTGATCGTCGGGGACGACGCCGGCGCCCGGAGGAAACTGACGCTGCAGATCTGGGACACGGCCGGACAGGAACGCTTCCGCTCCATGGCGCCTATGTACTACCGCAACGCCAAGGCAGCCATCCTGGTCTTCGACCTGCAGAGCGAGGCCAGCTTCGATAAGATCAAGGAGTGGCTGCAAGGTGCGACGGCTGGCTTCTCCTGCTCGCGTCGGTAGAATCAGGGCCAAACTGACCTTCCTACTCATTTTTTGCTCTTTTGATATTGCGATGATGGCAGACCTGCAGCACCACGTGGGCGACGATATAGTGTTAGCGGTCGTGGGCAATAAGAGCGACGTGCCGTCCGACTTTGACTTTGCCAAGGCGCAGCAGTTCGCGGACGAGATCGGCGCGCTGGTATTCCGAACGAGTGCCAAGTCGGGCGAGGGAGTGCAGGCGCTATTCGAGAGTTTGGCAGTGCAGCTGCTCAAGAAGCACGACCAGGAGCAGCGGACACGAGGCCGCGACGGATCCAGAGCAGGCAGTGCGTCAGGCGCGGGCTCATACGGCTACGGAGGCCAAAGCCCTGTAATTCTGAGCCAAGCAAACGCCTCTGGAAGCAAGTCGTCCAAAGGCGGCTGCTGTTAGTTCGTCTACAGGTCAGCATAACGCACGCGTATAGAATGACAGGCGAGGAGGAGGGCTAAGGAGCACGGAGGAGAAAGCAAGAGAAAGCAGGAGAGAGAAAGAAGGGTATTATGCCGTCGCGAGGGAGAACGCTCGGCGTTTTGACGCCATGGATGCTAGCTAAGGATGTTTTTATTCACAAGAAACAAGTCACGTTTCGACTCGTTGTGTTTTGTGCATCGTGAAGTCGCCGAGGGCAAGATGGAAAACAAATAAATGAGACTTCTGTGTCGGCGTGCATGGGTGCTGCTTGACACCACTCTTGCGGACATCATCAACAACGACCCCAACGTTCAAAACACCAACTGGGCGCACATGACGAACACGAGCTCATCCATTTCCGTTGTAAGTTCTTCATTTAGTCGTCGGCTTCCTTGCTAGCTCCGTCGTCGGACGCGAATACGAAAAACCGTTGCTACAGACACGAGGACGATGAATAGCTCTCGGCGCCTACTAACGTCCCACTAGCTACGCCACGTTCACTCGTGACCTTGCTTGCCGTCGGAAGACTGACTTACTGCTGGCTCGAGTTGGCGAGCAATGTGTTGATCTTGTCGATCTTGGTGGCGAGCGACAGGTCGATGAAGTAGTTGCCGATCTGCACCTTGAGGCCGCCCAGGATCTCGGGGTCCACGACCGTCTCCAGAAGCAACTTCTCGTTCTTCTCCACGCGAGCGCCGAGGGCCTTCTTGACCTGGTCCAGCTGGGCCTTGGTCAGCGCATCAGCCGACGTGACCTTGGCCTGCACCTCGCCGCGGTAAGCGCCCATGAGCTTCTTGTAGGCAGAGATGACACTCGTGGCGTCCGGAAGACGGCCGTTGTCGGCGAGTACCTCGAAGAGCCCAGCCACCGGCTTGGAGAACTTGGCCTTCTCCATGACCTTGGAGATGTCCTCCTTCTTGGAGGCACGGGCGATCGTAGGGTCGTGCAGGAACGAGGCGAAGTTGGGCTCCTTGGCGATGGTCTCCTCGATGGTCAGGAGCTCCTTCTCCACGGCCTCCAGCTGGTTCTGCTTGGCCGCCACACTGTACAGGGCGTTGGCGTAGCGGGCGTGCAGGCCGAAGAGCTGCAGCTTGGGCTGCGTCATCTGGCCGAAGCCGCCGATCTCCTCCACCTCCTTCGTGGACGAGGCGGCCGCCGCCATGCCGCGCGCCATAGTGGGGGCCACCGCGGCCTTGCGCACCGAGTTCTTGATGGTCGAGGACAGCATGCTGGCAGGAGCACAGAACAAGCGTCAGTCGACGGCAAAATTTCGCACACAGCGCCCCACGCGCCAGAGTGAGCGCGACGCGGGGAAGCCCATTTTGTGTGTGGGCACACCCGCCCTACGCCCGAAGCGCCCGCATCTTTCCGATCGCACGCGCACTCACCTTCCGTTCTAGCTAAAGTCGCGAGTGGTGTTTGGGGGCGAGGGGGGCTCGATGTGCGGCTTGGAGCCACACATGAAATTGGTACAATGTACCAAAACTCTGCCAACCAGATCATCGGAAATATGTCAAACCAAATGCGAAATGCAGCTTTCCCATACGGCGTTGGATGCTGTAACCGAGCACGAGACCAAAGGAGAACGAGAAGGCAATGTACTAAGCTTACCAATAGTCTGGCGGCGTCAGTCGACCAAGGCTGACACTCGGCATTCAGGGTACCACATTGCGATCGAAGCAGGAAGTGGTTCGGAAATCCGGCAAGCAAGAGACGCTCGTCGTCCTTGCAGTCGGCAGTTCTGAGGGTGGCAGGTCACTGCACGCGTCACTCACTTGATGCTGGCCCACGGCTTCACATCGAACATACGGCGACCACGCCAGTTATCATGTTCGTTGCCGTAGCTTCAGTCGCATCGCCACCTTTTGGCCGTGATCCTGCTGCTGGGGCAAGTGCAGATCAGCGACGCAGCGGTCCAGCTTGATATCCAGCGGTGCGACTTGAGCCTGCACGCTCCAGTCACCCAGGAATCGGTTGAAGGCCGTCACCTGCCCCGTCAGGTCCAAGGACTCGTGCGTAAACGTTCGCCCGTCCTGGCCGCATCTATCGCGCAGTTCCAGCTGCATGGCCTCGTCGAACAGAGAGAACAGCAGATCGCCGTCCACCTCCAGGCCGTTGCGCTCTCCTCGCTCCTTCTCCAGACCCTGCAGCGCGTCCGCCAGAGCGCGTCCCAGCAATGTCTGCCGGTACCCGTCCATCGTGGTCAATGGGTTATTTACCAAGAAAATAACCGGGTTATTTAACCAAATAGCGACTGGCCAATCACAGTCCGGCCAAGTAAGCGCTCCTCCACCAGCAGCTCAGAGACTGACCGACGATGGCGCTGCGAGACGAGCACGACTTCCTGAGCGAGAACGAGCGCCAGTTCCTGGCCAACTGCCTGCGCCAGCCACCGCACGTGCGCGCTGACGGCCGCGAGCTGCTACAACAGCGCAAGATTCGCGTGCAGTTCCGCCGCAGCGAGAGCGAGAGTCAAGCTGAAGTGCAGCTGGGCCGCACTCGGTACGTCGGCACCGCCTCTGTCCTTTAACGCTAAATGCTCACACACTAGTCTACTCTCTCTCTTTCGTTGCTGTTACTCTGCAGCGTGATCGGCAATGTGCATGGCGAGATCGTGCCCCCCTTCCCGGACCGACCGACCGAAGGCTTTCTGCACTTTGCCGTGGAGTTGTCGCCCATGGCGTCGCCCAGCTTTGAGGCCTCCGCATCTGCAGGTCGTGGCGCCGCATCTTCAGTGGCAGCTGCAGAGCTGGCGCGTCTGGTGGAGCGCGGCGTGCGCGAGAGTCGTGCGCTGGACACGGAGGCGCTGGCTGTTGTGGCTGGGGGAAAGGGCTGGGCAATCACATGCCACGTGCACGTGGTTGACCACGGTGGAAACCTCGTGGATGCTGCCTCGCTGGCTGCGATCGCAGCTCTCATGCACTACCGACGACCGGAAGTTGCGGTGAAAGAGGGATCGGGTGGCAGCGGAGGAGTTACCGTTTACAGTGTAGACGAGCACGCGGCGGTCCCGCTGAGCCTTCACCACATTCCAATTTCTATCTCATTCTGCTTCCTCCAGCCAGCTCTCAATATGAACAGCTCCGTTGGAAACGACGACGATATTGATGCTGATGAGGACGGGGAGCCCATAATTTTCATGGATCCGACGGACCGCGAAGAGCGAATCACGGACGCGCGCATGAGCTTTACATTTAATTCGTTCCGTGAGCTCTGTGCTGTGCATAAGATTGGTGGAGCTGCCATCTCTCCAGCTACTGTGCTCAGGTGCGCAAACGTAGCAGCAGCGCGTGTTGTTGAACTGACGACGTTCCTCAAGGAAGAGGAGGACAAGGCGGACAAGGAGGCTGTGCAGCGCCGGCGTGCATTGCTTCGCGGTCGCGCATTTGCTGATGTTTCATCAACTCTGGACGAGGCAAACGCCAAGAGCACGGTGGAGAAGGTGGATTTGGGTGCCATGACAGATTTTGCGACGCTGCATGCACCGATTTCGCTGCGTGATGACCCAACGAAGGAGGAGACTGTTCAGCAGGTGACGTCTATGGCTGAGCTGCTAGAATCGCTCGAGACGTCTGCCGACCTCGTGGAAGAGCAGCCGAAGACGGCCACAGCGGGTCTTGAGATGACGGATGCTGCTCGAGATGAATTCCGTCAACTAGTCAACAGCGACACAGTGCGTGATTTGATTCATGGTAGTAAGAAACAACAGCCTGCCCCGCCTGCGAAGAAGAAGCCAGTGGTGTACAGCGATAGCGACAGCGAAGAGGAAGGAGGCGTCCTTCAGAGCGAGTTCGGTACGGCATCAAAACCAGAAGAATCCGTGAAGACGAAGCCAAGCGCAAAGCCAGTGAAGAAAGCGCTGACCAAGAAGGGCAGAAAGAAGAAGGTTTTGTCGAGCTCAGATGAAGACGAGGACATGGATCTGAGCGCCGCTATCAAGCGCAAGTAATTTGGCCGGATAAACTAATAGGACAGCGGTATGTTTCCCATACGCTTCGTTTCTGGCAGACTTCAAATGTCATCGAGATCGCCAAGTCGTTCGCTCCGGCAAGAAAGCCCGCCTCTATTGATGATGCCTTAATATTGCGCGCTCAATGAGCGCAAACGGTCGTCACGAAGCGACGCATGGCTCAAGACCAAATGCGGGGCATCTGCGCTAAGGCGAGGCGAGTCTCTTGGAATGCAGAAGAGGGTCAAAGTCTGCATCCGGGTGCGGCCGACCACCACCAAAGAAAATGATTCCAGGCCATTAGACAAAGGCGACTGTGTGGTCATCGATGGGGACCAGGTACGCTACATTCCAGATTAGCTCATGTAAACCGTACCATGACCATGTTCCATGGTCTGCAGACCATCGGAGTTGTCACGAATACGACTTCGGGCGGCGGCACCAGCTTCCGATTCGACCAAGTTCTCTCAGCAGCAGTGGACCAGGCTGGTGCCTTTCGGTTGGTGGGATCTGAGGTGGTGGATGGCACCTTGAGCGGCTACAACGGTTGCATCCTAGCTTACGGCCAGACTGGAGCGGGCAAGACGTTCACCATGTCCGGAGGAGGCCCACGTCGCCGCTTCGAAGACCGTGGACTTATCGCACGATCATTGTCTCGTGTGTTCCAGTGCACTCAACAGGATGCCGACCACTCCTACGTGCTACGCGTGTCGTATCTCGAGATCTACAACGACCGCCTTATCGACCTACTTGCACCTGACGTTGGAAGCATCGGCACCGACTTGGCGATTCAGGAGAATGCCCGTGGGCAGACTTTTGTGCGGGGCCTCACAAAAGCCCTCGTGTCCAGCGAGGAGCAAGCGCTGGACCTCGTTTTCCAGGGAGACACAAGCCGTGCAGTGGCTGAGCACGCGCTCAATGCTGCGTCGACACGGTCTCACTGCATTTTCACGCTCTATCTGGAGCGCAAGCAGAGTGCCATGTCCTCCCAGTTGTTCGAAGATGACAGCCCTGGAGACGACTCAACCGGATCCTCACAAAGCGAAGACAGCGTCGTGTACAGCAAACTGCACTTGGTAGATTTGGCGGGTTCGGAGCGTATGAAAAAGACACTGACCGAGGTTGGCTCTACGCGGGCTAACGAAGCCTGCTATATCAACCGATCGTTGACATTCTTGGAGCAGGTTGTACTCGCACTAGGGAGCAAAACTCGAGCACATGTACCATTCCGGCAGACGCCCCTAACTAACTTGCTGAAGGATTCGCTGGGCGGCAATTGTCGTACGCTGCTGGTTGCGTGTGTGTGGCCAGCATCGACGCATGCCGACCAAAGTCTGGCCACGCTACGCTTTGCAGCGAGGATGCGTCGTGTTAAAACCCAAGCCGTTGTCAACATTGTCGCGTCGGGCTCTGGGGCTGCGGGGTCGAAACTGGCAAGCGAGGAGCGTGCTGCGTACCGTGACGAGATTCGGCGGTTACGTGAGGAGCTAGTGCTGTACGATGCGATTACCGGGCGGACACGGGTTCATCACAAAGGCAAGGAGAGCTCTGCGCAAGAGGAAAGCTCTCGAAGGCAACAGATCACCGCGTTTTTGAAGGATCCTGAGCTGGCTCCTCCGATACATAGTTTACGGCAGGCACAGCGACTACTGCAAACCTTCCGATCGGTTTGCCTCGAGTTAAAATACTCCACTGAGCCAGGGATAAACCAGACGAGGAAGACTGGAAGCAAAATGGTGACGCAGATCCGAGCTTTGCGCGGTCATACGCCGCCTGGCCCTAGTCCGTCTTCTGCTCCAAGCAACAGCAATAACACGAGTGATGACAAGGGCGGAACAGTGTTACCGCCGATCGTCAAAGCCAACCAGGGACCCTGGAGAGCCCTGCCAGAGCGGCAGGAACGCGTGACATCCGCACCTGCCCCCAGGGATACAGACAAGGAGTTATACGAACTCTTCAAGTCCGTGGGAGGCGCCGATCCCGGCGCGGAGGCTTTGCGCGACCTCGAGCAGACCAAACTGAATCTTCGCGAGGCGAAGGCCCAGTATGCAACGCTGGCACTCACCGTCAACCGCGTGAAATTGTACGTGGCTTGTGATTGGTCAGCAACTTCAACTGCGAGATGGATATATGTTGTTGCTTACTCACGGTTTTTGACTGGGCAGGGAGATTGACAGGTACGCACTGCGGCTCCAAGAGCTACGGGACGGCACCACTTGCAGTGCTAACGACCAGCTGAAGGAGGAGGAGGAGATCGAGCGCCAGGGCGTCCCGTTGCTGCAGCTCCAGGACGCCAAGAAGCGGTACCGCTCCGCGTTCGAGCAGCTCCAAGAGAAGAAGGCAGAGGTGGGCTACTTGGACAAGATCAAGGCGCAGATGCTGCAGCAGGTGGCGCTGCACTTTCAGGCGTGGAAGGACCGGCAGGAAGGTCCCGAAACGGTGGCAGGCGAGTGGCCCGGCTGAGGCTGAGCGATCCCCTGTGCCCGATGCTGTGCGACCAAGATCGAGCGACAAGTTCAAGGACTCGCCAATGTCATAGACACGGAAAATAGGAAGCCGGGGCACGCTTGAAGTAGCAAGTCGTTTTGGTGCTTGGACGAGTTGCCCTTCGCCTTGCAGCGAGGCAGAGCTGTAGTCGCGTGGTGCCATAGCGTGTAATGACGATGCCTTCCGTGTGCAGCTCCCTTCATTGTAGACAGCTCCTAGTAAACGCGCCCTTAGGCCCTTGCTCGCGACTGCACCGCCGTCGTGCTTGTTCAGAGCTGCATCGCCAACAAGGCAAGGCTGTCGACAGCTTGCGGAGCGGTGCTGGGTGAAGCAAGGTGGCGGTAGTCGCGTGCACGGCAAGGCCAGGGCGCAAGCCTCGATTGCTAAGTTATTCGCAATGCTAGCATTGCTAACGCGGTACATGCACATGTAACTTCAAGCGAGGGACGTAAGCTCAAGGCACGCTGACGTCGGGCGCGTTGCCGCGGCGTTTAAAAAAGGGCGCGAAAGACACGCGCATGAGACGCGCCTTGCGATTTAACACCATCGCAAAAACACGCTACTGACCCAACAATCGAGTGGTGCGCAGACTCGCGAGCAGTTTTGGTGCGCAGAGCCACGCGCGGTGCTCCAGCGCGTGGCACCGACGGGATATCGAGCCCGGCGGTGGCTGCAGTGGGTTTCGCCAGGTGGCCCAAGTTCAAGCGAGGAGAGAATGGTGGCGGCTATTATAGTGCCGCCGCCGCTGCCACTGTAGCAGTGGGCTCGTGCAGCGACTACATAGGAGTCAGCGACCAATGCTCGTTGTCAAGTTAACGGCACGGTCTGTTAAAGCGGACCCGATCGACCACAAAGACGCGGGACTTGCAGTTCAATATGGGTGTAGATTCACCAGCATCGAATACCCTTCCCAAATCGGTGCATCCCTTTAAAGAGGAATTGTACATACCGACAAGAAGCTTGACTTAAGTAAATTATTTCCCTCCTGCGATACCCTATATACATTGTAGTATATCGCAATACCACGCGGTTCATTGTCAAAGCGGAAGCTGTAGCTGCTCTCGAAATGGTCAATCGCAGGTATTAGCGCTGCTTTGAGCCCGAGACAGTTAAACCAGCATCCGTTGGGGATGCGAGGCTGCCCATCAAGAGCGCTGCTCTCGCGTTCACATCCCTGCTAACGCGCGCTCTGCGGCGGACGCGTTGCCGAGGGCCGGCGCTCACTTGATAGCGGCGACGGGCTGCGCACCTTTGTAGCGATTTTCCTTGCATCAACGGGTGTGTCAGTTGTGTGGGAAAGCCTGTCGAGAACAACAAAGCCTTGGCGCCGACCGAGCTTTGCTTTTCACGCTGGGCTCGCCGCCTTGAATTGGGCGGTGGAGAAAACAGCGCGGCGGAGTTGCTCGGAGTTGCCCCTGTTAAAAGGAGGCATCTCGGCGCGGTGTCTATGGTGTGTCCAAGCACCATTGCGATTCAAGCGAGAACTGAAGCATACGATAGAGAAACGACCCGCCGAACTGCAACCTGGGGTTGTGGACGTTTTGACTGGGCCCCACTATGGCTCGTGGTTTAACACACGATCCAGCCGGAAAAACGCGATGCCGGCGCATGCATATCTTTGCCGCCGCGCGCGACGCCGCGCAACAAGCCCTGCTGGCCGGAATCGGCGGCCCACAGGCCTCATTATCGTTTTGAACGGCTTTCGATCACTTCGTGTACACTGTACTCGACACCACCACACCGACCACCATGGCCATGACAATGCTGCCCAGCTTCCAAACCTTCCTGCAGAACTCGGCCACGCCGCAGCCACCGTCGCCGCTGC
>JAHWLE010001050.1:0-14588 GCA_024679135.1 Phytophthora foliorum
TTACAATTATAATGGAAAAGGAGCAGCACCAGGAGGAGATCCTATTACTGCAACACCAAGTCAAGTGCCTAGTTCACCATCGAACGTTAATCTCGCCGTTGTTTCCGGAAAAGAGATCGAGGTGTTCTTCTCGCCGCCGCCTTTGGGATCGACAAACGTTAGCCCGAATTTTAACAACGACATTTCAGCGTACATCGTGCAATGGGACACCACAGCCACCTTCAAACATGGTCGTCAAATCTGTGCGAGTTGTGCAACGAAGCTGGACGGGATTTCGCTAACAGTCTCGGCATCACTTGCGAATTTAGTGACAAGTAGCACAAAGTTTACAATCGCTGATGGCTTGTGTGTACTGGAGGTGAACACAGTTGTAAGTGATGTGTTAGTCGAAGTCAAAACTGCTGCGTGTGCTGACTTTAATGGGCGGTCGGACCCTCTGTACTACTACACGTATGAGCCAAGTATGATCTACGGTTCAACTATCCAAGGTTCGCCACCGTTCCGCTACGTTATCTCTGGTCTCACTGCCGCTAGGACTTACTACGTAAGGGTCGCAGCAGTGAATTCAGTCCCAGTACAGCAGATTGCGTTGAGTGGGGAACCCCCGAACAACCGCCAATGGAGCTATCGTCTGACTGCGTTGACTGCGGATCGGGTGCCAGATCCCCCCTTGTCTGTATTTCTCAATCCGTTCTCAGCTTCTACGCTGGAGTTGCAGGTTCAATTGTCAACGCGGGACGGAAAGGGAAAGAGTGGTAAAGCTATAACAGCTCTGTGGATTGACGTGGACATTGTCTCAACATTTGATTCAGCAACTAAGACTGCACCTACTGAAGTAGCTGAGAGTTTGATTCCTGAACTCTACAGTGGAGGGCCACGCATTTATTACGTGACGGGGTTATCAACAGGCACGCGCTATTTTGTTCAGGTGAAGGCTGTCAACACGATAGGATACAGTCGTGCAACAATCGCCCCAACAGCTCAGACGCCAACAAGGCATCCAAACGGTCCTGCAAATGTCAAGGTGAGCACACTAACGGCTTCATCGACACCGATTAACTCGGCGACGGTGGCATGGCAAAAACCTGCGGATAATGGAGGTTTACCCGTCACAGGCTACAAGGTAGAATGGTGGCGTAGTGCTTCACGCCCGGAGATTCAGACAATTGAGCTGAAGTGGGTAACACAGCCAACAGTAGCTCCATTTAAGCTCGCATTTGGTGGTGTTACTATGGCGACAGTGTTGCCTATGGACGTCACAGCTGAAAACCTGCGTTTCGCGCTCATGGGTCTCGTTGCGGGTTCTAATATTCCTGTGGGGCATATTAAAGTCTCTCGCGCCGCTGTGAACATCGTACAAGGTTACCAGTGGACTGTGATGTTTGACAACACGAACAAGAATGCTGGCAATCAGCCACTGATCCAGTTTATTCAAGACCCTCTGGCGATTGTTGGGGGGTCCGGAGTCTTTGGTCGAGTATTTGAGGTGCAGTCGGGTATTGCCCTACCAGCAGGGAACGTATTCCCAGGAAGGCAAGAAGTCCAGGTACTGGTGACATACGCTACCACAGCTGTGGGCGGATACTTCCGCTTGAGTTACAAGGGATCCGCCTGGACGAATTTCTTGTCTGCTGCCGTGAGTTCAGCTGACCTTAAACTAGCGTTAGAAGCACTCTCAACTATTGGAGTTGTGACAGTGAACTCGGAGACGACGCAGTTAAGTGGCAATGCGTGGTTTGGACAAATATGGACTATCACATTTGAATCGAATGTGGGCAATCTAGCCCCGCTTATTGTTGATTCATCCAAGGTCACACCTACTGGAGCTTTTGTTGGCATCAAGGATGGTGATAATGCCGTGGATTCGACTGGAGTGCTAAGCCTATGGGGTGCTACGAGTGCATGTCCTGCTGCGTGCATTACCGCGCTTCAAAATGTAAGGCAACAAACAGCACCGACTAAATCCATCGTGCAACTTGCTACTCCAGGTGAAGCTGCAGTGGAATACGGCTACTACGAAACACTCGACGCGAGCACATTGAGTTATACGATTTCGAACCTGACACCGGGGCTGTCGTATCTAGTGTCAGTCTCTGCCAAGAACGCGCAAGGGTTTAGTATGCGAACACAATCTTCGCCATTGAGTATCATACCACCGCTGCAAGTTCCTGGTCCACCGGTAAACGTAAGTGTTGATGTGAACCCAGGTGTCTCTACACAATTACTTGCTACTTGGGCTGCACCTGGGAGTGATGGAGGCAGTCCTGTGTGGATGTATCGTGTCGAGTACGACGTGTCATCACTTTTTACCGATCGCGAGCAACAGGAGGAATGGTGTCCTGTGGCACTAACGCCAGCGATTTGGCAAATTCAATCAACGCGTCTCACTGGCACAAACTCGATTTCAAATGGGTACTTTAAGTTGAAGCTCACAGGGAAGAATGCCGTCGAGGTGTCGGATCCCATACCGTGGAATGCCGTGGCATTAGCAAAGGACGAGGCGAGCTCAGTTACGTCTTCGGCGTCCGGTGTTTTCTGTACAAGTGCTAGTCCGACTTGCACTAGTAATAATGTCTTTCCATTTGATCAACTCGAAAAGTCAGGTTCGATGCAATCGAAGCTTGGACAATTTACGCAGCTCACGAAAGGTATCGACGTCACTCGTAGCATACAAGCTGCTGACGGAGGCTACACATGGATGGTCACGTTCTTGGACGGCGGAGAAGACTTTGTTCTGTCAGTAGTGGATATGAATCTAGCTTGCACTGTCGCGTTGGTAAACTGCGTCGCTACCTACGATGTGGTCGTCTCCAACACTAGGCCTGGTGTCATGCCATCAAATTGTGTGGGGAACCACGTTATTCCAGACGTCGGAGCATTGAGCAAGGGTCAGTTGTACTACGTACGTGTCTTCGCGTACAATCAGGTAGGCTTCGGCGAGCCCAAGTTGGCTGCAGCACCTCAGAAGCCGATGGTAGCTCCGGGTGCTCCGACAGGCGTGACGCTCGCTGTGTGGACGGTGTCGGAGTTGGTTGTCCTGTTCAATCCTCCAGGTGATGATGGAGGAGATACTGTGACTGGGTATGATGTACAGTGGGCAACAGATACAGTCTTCACATCGCCGAGTTCTGCCGTCGTACAGTTAACTACAGCTATGAGCGCTCCGTATCGACGCATCATCTCCGCGCTGACGAAGGGGACGCGCTACTACGTTCGCGTCCGGGCCCGTAATTCTCAAGGGCTTGGTCAGTTCCAGGTATCTTCTCCATCTTCGCAGCAGCCATACACGACACCGAGCTCTCCGACGCAAATGATTCTTGGGGTGACAAGTGCAACAATGCTTACTGTGGGCTGGGCTCCACCTTTGGACGATGGCGGAGACACTGTCTCGGGATACGTCGTTCAGTGGGATATCTCGTCTAGTTTTGACTCGTTGGTTGTTGCAGCAAGCACCACGGCAGTGATCACCGACGCGGCTCAACGCTCGTACACTATAACATTATTGACGCCCGGTACCCGCTACTACGTTCGTATATTCGCCAAAAACCTCGGAGGCAAAGGCACCCCGCAGACATCGACGCCAGCGTCAATGGTGCCAGCTACAACTCGTCCGGGCAAACCAAACTCGTTGGTTGTAGCTTCCACTGCTACCACCGGCCAGTTGCAAGTTGTGTGGCAGCCACCGCGTGTACCAGCTCATGGTATCCCTTGTGCTGGAACGTTGCAAGCACCTCAGAGCTGTCCAATTTTAAGTGGACTAGATATGGTGTACGGAGGCGTCAGCCTTGAGAGCTACTTGGTGCAGTACGCGGACGCCAGCGATTTCGCCTTAGCAAAGGAAGTCAGTGTCACTACGACTTCAACGACCATCTCTGGTCTCGACAGCGGCAAGCCGTACTACATTCGGGTGCTGGCAGTGAATACCCAAGGTCTCAACAGCGACTTCTGCGTGCGTGCGAATGCTCAAAGTCTACTTTGCCCAGACCACCTCGTGTTGGAGGACGGTAGTGTCGTCACAGGAGATTTTGTCTCTGTTGCGCCGAAGTAGTATTTGTCAATCAATAATCAATAAATTTTCTTTTCATACGATGTCTCTACGTTACCTTGTACTTCCTATAGTGGCTGGGCGTACACAAAGCCTCCTGTGACGACGGAACCGTCCAGCAGCACTTGTTGGTCTGGACAGAGCAGGCTTTGCGTATTGGCGCGCTTGCAGAAAGCACTCTTCAATGCTTGAGTGTTGAGTGCATAGACTTGTACATAGTAGGTTTTGCTGGAATCCAGTCCCGTGAGCAGTACAGTCAATGCAGTAGTGGTTCGCTCTGTGGGGATGCTGAAATCGCTCTTTTCGGAATACTGGACGACGTATTCTTTGAGGTCGACGCCTCCGAATACCATGTCTGTGGCGCCGACAATAGGACAGCTCTCCGGAGCTTGCAAGGTGCCAGCACAAGGGTAACCATGAGCTGGAATTTGCGGGGCTAACCACGAGACACGAAGCTGGCCTGTAACCAGGGTAGGCACGATAGTAAGTGTGTTCGGCTTGCCCGGGTCAGTGACCGCTGGGACCAGCGACACAGGGGTTGAGGTCTGAGGTGTGCCTTGACCACCACGGTTCTTGGCGAATACACGCACGTAGTAGAGTGTTCCTGGCGTGAGTCCCCTAATGGTGTATGAACGCTGTGCTGGATCGCTCACGGTCACGGTCGTGCCCATCGTCAAGGCTAACGAGTCAAACCCTGCTGCCACATCCCACTGCACCACGTACGCCGAGATGGTGTCACCTCCGTCGTCGCTTGGTGGTGCCCACCGAATTGTAAGCATCGTTGCACTGGTAATTCCCAGAGCCACTTGGGTAGGTGCACTTGGCGTCGTGTACGGTTGCATCTTCGTCGGCGACGAAAGCTGAAATTCACCAAAACCTTGAGAGTTCCGGGCCCGGATTTGTACAAAGTAAGGTGTTCCTTTGGTGAGAGACGATATCACACGTCGATATGGTGCACTCACTCCGCTCATGATGGTCACAATCACTGAGCTTGGAATCGTAAAGGCACTATCAATGGCCCACTGCACCTCGTAGCCTGTAACAGTGTCACCACCGTTGTCGTCTGGGGGGCTGAAGAGCACCACGAGCTCAGATACTGAGTACACACCTAAAGTCACCGCTGTCGGTGGGCCTGGCACCACCATTGGCTTCTGTGGATTCGGAGCAACTCCTGGTTTACCGAAGCCGACCTCATTGTACGCGGACACACGCAGATTGTAAAGTTGGCCCTTGTTCAGTGCTCCTGTCGACGGCACAATGCGCCTTCCTACACAACTCGGAGACAACACACCAGAGCGCACTTTGGTGACGAGGACAGTGTACGTACCCATAGTACATGTCAATGGATCACTACACGTTAGCTTGACGTCCTTTACAGCCAGAGCAAAGTCGTCTTTAGTGTCAAGGAATGTGATTGACCACGTGTAGCTCCCATCAGCTGCTGCTACAGTGCTACGCGCGACATCCACACCAGCCGAGATACGAGTGAAATAGTTCAGCTTGGATTGCATTGAACCCGATTTCTCGAGACGTCCGAAAGGAAAGACGGGTTTGCTTGTGCATGTAGGACTTGCAATCGTGCAAAACACGTTCGAATTAATCACAACAGCAGAGCCTAACTCTTCACGCGTTGTGGCCACGGCATTCCATGGAATGGGATCTGAAGGTTCAGGCGTGTTGCTTCGTGTGAGTTGCAATGTGAAATAGCCGCTACCGATAGGAGCAGTTGTAGCAGCACTTGTACGTGTCGTTTGTACACGCCAAACTGCTGTCGTCGGTGCTACGGGGCACCAAACATCCTGCTGACCTCGGTTCGTGAACAATGGTGACGGATCATATTCGATTCGATACATCCGAACAGGATTGCCGCCGTCACTCGTAGGCGCACCCCACGTCGCAACCAGCTGAGTTGCCACACCGGGGTTTACATCCACTGCCACGTTAGTTGGTGTGCTCGGGACTTGAAGCGGTGGTATCACGCTTGCAGGTGATGTTTGGGCACGAATCCCCAACCCGAGCGCATTCTTGCCTGTCACTGCGACAAAATATGCCTTCCCAGGTATCAAAGTCGGGATCGTGTACGTCAACGTAGCCGCGTCTAGTGTTTCGTAAAACGCGTAGTCCACTGCTGCTTCGCCAGCCACAGCTAGTTTCACCACGGACTTTTTGGGTGGAGCCTGCTGTGCCAAGTCTGCTATTCCGATCGGCCATGAGCCCGGACACGTGACGTCGCCACCAGGCAAACACAACACTCCATTTCCATCGACAGCGTTGTCACCATCTTTTACACCTAGGAATGCATCCGCTGGCGTGAGCTTTGACGGCTCGACAATAAGAGGAGGCAAGTTGCCCACATTCGAAATGAATGTAATCGACCAAACCTGTCCGATAACAAAAGCTTTTCCTGCTGATGCCATCAACTCCAAGTTTACATTCACAACGCCAATCGTGGGGAGAGCCTCAAGTGCTAGTTTCAAATTGGCCGCACCAATATTCGCAGGTAAGTAGTTGGTCCATGCTGAGCCCTTGTAACCAAGCCTGAAGAATCCTCCCACGGTTGTAGTAGCATGATACGTCACTAATACTTGCACCTCCGATTTTCCCGGAAACGTTGTCAGTGCGGGCACATCAATTCCAGAGGTAAGTTCGTATACGTTTCCAGAAACGTCTTGACTGCCCACCACAGTGCCTATCTCCATCTGGATCAAAGGTAGGTTTCCAGCGTTCAAGTTCATGTTGTCGAATGTTATCGTCCACTGGTAGCCGAGTTCATTATTAAGTGTAGAGCGCGAAACTTCCACGTGACCAATAGCAAGTATTCCTCCTACTGCGATATTCATGAGCGCGCTGCGTACGTTCTCCGGCAAGATGTCCATATCCAGATCCTCAGATTTCCCTCCTCCAAACAATAGCGAAAAGGACGCCTTAGTAGGCGTCGTCATCCATTTGAGCTCAACTACTTGCACTTCCGGTCGGGACTGGGCGCGCCACCACTCAATCTTGTAGTTAGTAAGAGCCAAGCCACCGTTGACAGCAGGCCTTTGCCATGTCACTGTCGCCGAGTCGATAGGATTCGGTGACACCGTTACCGTGCTTACTTTTGCATTGATAGGCCCGTCCGAATGCCGAATCGGCGCCACTGGAGCAGGTGCAAGTGTTGCTCGGCTGTATCCTATCGAGGTTTTGGCCTTAACCTGAGCAAAGTAGCGCGTTCCGGTTGTGAGACCTGTGAGGTAATAAATCCGTGGGCCGCCCGTATACAGTTCTGGAATCAAGCCACTAGTAACGAGCACCTCGATTGGGGCACTCTTAGTGGCAGAATCAAACGTTGAGACACTATCCACATCGATCCAAAATGCAGTGATTGCAGCACCTTGTGTCCCCTTTCCATCGCGAATTGATGGTTGTACCTGGAGCTGCAGTATTGTGCCTGAAAATGGATAAACAGCGACTGATAATGGCGCATCGGGTGCGCGATCCTTGGTCAACACGGACAAAGGCGTACTCCACTGTCGATTGTCAGGAGGAATGCCGTCCAGCGCAATCTGCTGCACTGGCACTGAATTTACCGCTGCAACTCGTACAAAGTACTTCGTTGCAACGACGAGGTTCGCTATCAGGAAACGGAACGGCGGGGAGCCCTGGATAAGCGCACCACCAACTTCTGTTGGCGGGAAAATATAGTACGTTATAGAATACGAGCGGCTATTGAAGTTGTCGCAGGTATGATGCCCAACAACTTGCACCACTGTCGTACTTCGGCTATTGGATACCTCTAGCACACAGCCCAGTTCAGAAATCGTAAACTTAGAGCCATCAGGCAAGAGTGTTGTAAGTGGTGTTGTTACCGTTAACATCATGTTCATCAGTGATGTGACGCATCCAGTGCATACCGAAAGCCCGTGCTTGAAGGTTGAGTCGAGGTCCCATTGCACAATGTACGATGAAATATCCTTGTTGAAATCTGGACTCATATTAAACGTCGTCAGAGCAGGTGGAGAAAAGAACACCTCGATCTCAAGCCCGGATACGACTAATAAATCCACGTTCGAAGGTGGATCAGGCACTTGCCTTGGCGTAGCAGTAATAGGATCTCCTCCTGGTGCTGCTCCTTTTCCATTATAATTGTAAGCGTACACTTCAATATTGTACTGCTGGCCCATTGTCAGCTTCTTCGTTGTCTGCGTCGGCAGATAGTAGCATCTAAGCAGTAATAGGATCTCCTCCTGGTGCTGCTCCTTTTCCATTATAATTGTAAGCGTACACTTCAATATTGTACTGCTGGCCCATTGTCAGCTTTTTCGTTGTCTGCGTCGGCAGATAGTAGCATCTAGTACACGCGCTGCCATAGATTTGAACCGTTGAGTCGGCCGGATACAACCGCGGAACCTTGGCCCGCAAGTAATCAAGAGGCGACGCCACGCTCAACATATCCACCGTCCACACGTATCCCTTCGTCCATTCATAAACCGTGACAGAAATTTGGGTCGAACCCTTATACCCGGTTTCACGGCCACTCAAGTCTCCAAGATACAGCCGCATCTTGTGCAGTCCAGGTGAACTCCCATCGGTAAGAACAGTGTACCAGTCGCCACCGATGCGAATGAAATAGCCTGGAAGTCCGTAAGCTGCGGAGTAGAAGTTGCACGTTTCTCCAGCAGAGCACGTCACGAAAGTCTCACCCTCGGTCACATCCACCTTGCCTGGTAACGCTTGGTACGATCTGTCACGAGCGACACCCACCGTTCGGATCGTGTCGAGGTCCTCCAGTGCGTATCGTAGCTGATCCGCGCCGGATTCAGCATCGAGAGGCCGAGTATAAAGGCCCTGGTAACCCACTTGAAAGGTGCTACTCATGGTGAGCGCAGGGTTGTCGTTGTACACACCGTCGATTGAGGCGTCCGTGTTTGGCGTAATGACGGCGTCAGAGCCAGTAGTAGCTCCCCGTGCGATACCTAAACTGATGTCTCCGTACACGCGATGGAAAACGATTCTGATATCCGCAGGATTGGCAGTGCTGCACAACACCGTCTGCGCCGGTACGCTCGACACGCTGATGCTATCCGCTTCGACGCCGATGAATGCCAATAGCTCTGCTTCCACATCTGCCAACTTTGCATCATACTTGATCGTGTCGTCAACCTGTCCTTTATACGTGAACTGGACCGTTCCCGTGGTCGCCACGCACGAGAAAACAATCACTTCCTTGCGGAAGTTGGTCGTTCCAGCTTGAACTTCTGCAACCGACGCTATGGTGTTTGGAGACGGGGTCAGTAACGGCAGCGCGCCGGGTAGTGCTGTAAACGTGATTTGGAACTTGGCATTCACAGCTAACGTAGTCGCCGCCGAGCTGATATCGACTGACCCGACGTTAGAAAGCTGTTCCAAGGCCGATTCGAGGTTGCCAATTGTACTAGCTCCCGTTGGTCCGGCCGTCAACGTTGTCGTATCCGCACCAAAGAATGTCAACGTGAACGTCCCCGCAGCAAGGATCGTCAGCTCTTGAACCGCATTAGCCGTGGGCTGAATCATGTTGCTTGACCACGCAAGACTCGGAGCACTGGTCGTGATGCGCTGCGTCCTGTACAAGATATCTGCGTCCGTGATAAAGACATCTGCAGGATTGGCTGTGAACTTGGAAGACGTATCCCACCGAACTTGGTACTTCGTGATAGGACTACCATTATTCGTTGCCGGTGGATCGAAGGAAAGCCACAACTGATCGCCCACAGCATTCGACCCCTTGGTGAGCTCCCGGGTGAACACAACAGCACCTTCACCCGTCAGCATGCTGGCATTGCCTTGCAGCAGTGGCAAGTCGCCGGAATTCAAGACGTTGTCCAGGAACGTCACCTGCCAAGAGTATCCTCCCTCTTGATCAGGACCCGAACGATGCACGCTCACTCTACCAACCACGTCCAGGGTTTCCAGCTTTTCTTGCAACGACGACCCGTCCGAAGTTGGTTTTGCTGTCGTGTCTGGTGCGTTCCATTTGATCGGTGCCGTCACAGAATTCAGGTAAGAGAGTGTGAAAGTTCCACCCAGCGCATTGCCCTTCCGTACCTCCCGCACCGATATTCGACTACCCGTTCCTACCAGCGAACTCGTGACGAGTAAGGGAGGGACATCGCCATTGTAGTCTACGAATGTAATTGTCCATGTGTACCCAAACTGTGGCGAAGGTGGCGACCTCTTAACTTGCACGGTGTTAATGTTGGTTATGGCTTCAATCTCGTTCTCGATTTGTGCTTCATCTGCATTGAACGGAATTGGCGACGACCCTCCGATAAAAAAACTACCACTGAGAACATTGCCATCAGTGAGGGTATCTGTTTCGCAGACTGTTTGTGCTTTGAAATTTGCGTCCACAGCACAGATGAACTGAGGTAGATTCCCTTCTGACTCTTCGAATGCCACCGTCCAAATGTAGCCTCCTTGCTCGTCCACAAGGGATCGAGTTACCAGCACATTCCCGAAAATTGGCAACCGGTTTAGATCGGTATTCAGTTCGGCAGCGGTACCCTGGGCAGCATTGACAAAGGTATTTCCAGGATCAAAGCCGCCCTTGTCCACTATAGATGTCACGACAGTACCAACTACACCGTTGTCTGTCAAAATATTGTTCTCCATTGTCTGGAATTTGGAGCACACTGTGTTTTTCCACTGAAGTTGATTCACGGCCGTATACACGCCATTGCCATGGAAAAAGATGCGATAGACAAACCCGTTAGATGCGTTATCCGCATCCGTTTCCCGGGTAACAAATACATGGTCAATATTGGATAGACCTTCGAGTATTGTTTTCATGGCATCTGCTGAAGCATCGAAGGGGATACAATCAGTAACTTTTTCCGAGCCAAGATGGTAAAAAAACAGTTTATACGACCCCACCACCAGTGCCTTTTTTGCTGAAACGATCACTTCCTGCACCATCGTATCTGTCCCCATTGCCATGTTCGTGTTCATCGCCACAGCACATCTACTATTCACGTTTCCCGTGGTCGTGAACGAGGGCGTGCACTTCATTGCTAAGGTCTCACCAGCAACATTGTTGCCAATAAAAGTGATCTGGAAGACATATCCGTAGCCAAACTCTGGCGAGGCATCGCCATCGCGTGTGACGATGATATCTGTTGCAGCGAGAGCAGAGTTTGCCACTGTGGTCAATTTATTCGCTACCGTTCCTGCGTCAGCGTCCCAGTTGATAGGAGCTGTCACAGCCCCGATTTTCGTGAACGCGCCCGCATTGTTCGATACCTCCCGTTCAAAAAGCAAGGTAAACGTGCCAGTGATGGCAGCATCTGCAGAAATGGTCACTGTCTGCACGGTTGGAACTCGGAAGGCGAATGCGCCTGTGATACACGCGCCAGTAGGACATAACTCTGGAGAAGCGTACGTTTGCAGCGTTTGAACTTCTGGAATACTTGCAGCTTCAGTTGTAATTTCCTGGATCTCAGTAATGTGAGACGCTGCAAGTCGTATTTCTTGTACTTCGTGCTCATAAAGTGCATACCCCGCAGCAATATTTTGCACTGCCAAAGCTGAGCTACGTGGCTGAATAGAAGCTGAGGGCGTAAACGAACCAATGCCGATGGCGGTTAAGGCTGCAACATGAACATGGTAACTGATGCCAGAAAGAAGACCAGGAATGACAAACGAGTTGGCTGCAGATCCTGGAATGAAATCATCAAAAATGGTCATGGCTCCTCCAGATAGCGCCGTTATTTGTTTGCCAAGCTTCGGGATATTTCCAAGAGAAGATTTGAACTTGATCGTCCACAGATATCCGTTCACTTTGTAAACATCCAGCTTTTGTTCCACCGTACTTGATAGATATTGAGAGGCCGTCTTCGAATCATCAGGTAATGCGAGTGGAATGGAACTTGTAGTCAATGTTGCTGCGTTTGTAACGCCATCTCGTATCGTGGATACTAAAACGTTGCTTGGGCCAATGTTGGGGGCTGTGGCCGTAACGGCTTGTATGGCATCCACATTGCCTGACACCGACGGGCCACTGAAGTAGATGCTGTAAATGAATCCATGCGAAGCTACACCTGAGTTGGTCCGTCTCGTTACCACAATGTCACCGTCGTTCACCTTACTGGGGATGGTAAGGGCGTCCTGTAAATCGCTTTCACTCGCATCCCACGGGATGGCAACTGTATTCACTCCTAACACAGTAAGCGTATACTTTGCTGTTGCGTCGATATTGTTGCTCGGGTTGGAAATGATGAGCTGCTGAATTTCAAATTGTTCGTCCATGACGCTGAAATGTTGAGACATGGTATAAGCAACGTGCGGCATATTGGGAGCTTCGCCGTCATAAGGCTTTGTCAGGGCAAATTCTCCACTAACAGCGCCTCCGTCCACTAACCTCTTCACAACAACATTTGTTGTTGCAACTGCATTAGCACAAGCAGCGTCACTGCTCTGCAGCGCTTCTAGCAAAGGAATATTTCCTGTGACGGAATCACCCACGAATGTGATGGTGTAGATAAATCCATTCGGTGACTCAATGAAATCTGTATCAGTTGAAACCAGAACGTCTCCAGCGCTACCCGACGTGAGTCCGACAAGTGCAGCCGCAACATCATTTGCTGCTGCATTGAACGCAAGACAAGTTGACGATTGGCTTCCGAGTTTGATCTTGTAAGCGCCAGTCACCGTAGTATCCAAAACGTTTAGTATCTGAAGCTCACTGCTACCTCCCAGCTCGACCGTCTCCACTGAGACCTTCCGCACACTTCCTCCAGTTTGCTTCACAGCCGAACAGACTTGATCAGTGGGATTATCGGCATGCTTTAGGGATAGCGTCTTCACGTACGGGGTGGCTTTGTAATCCAGAAAGAAAATATCGTACGTAAAACCCGCAGACCCTTGACGGACGGTCTCCATGGTCAGTGCCGGGTAAATATCCTTCATCGCCCCTGCAGAGCAAGCTCCCCGGCCTACATTTCCAATTTCGAGCTGAGGAACATCTCCGATTACGGTGCTAAAGCCTCCGCTGATTGGGCCTCGGAAATGGATGAGGTATTCGTATCCATAGCCCCATGCAGCTTGGCCGTCGCCTTCCCGAGTAACATTAATGTGATCCACGCCCACGGCTTTCAAAGCACCCAAGTTATTCAACTTATTGAGTTCTACTTCAAGATCGTCCGCCGAAATCCCATACTTCAAGCATTTTGTTACTGCAGTCTTGCCGTTGAGGGTGAATTGTACTTGAAAAAGATTGCCTGTACCCGTCACCTCTGTATTGGCGGTCATGCGTAGACGCTGTATCTCCGTTTGACTTGTTCCACTTCCTGTTCTTGTTACAATCAGATCAGTATTCAAGGTTTTCTCAAGAGCAGTTTCCACGTCTGCGGCTGAAGCACCCCATTCAATGCATCCAGTATAATCTATAGTGTTGAGAGATAGTTTGTAGTATCCCTGGGAATCTTCTACTTGTCCAGAATCCGTTGCCAGTATCAAACGTTGGTGTGGCAGCCTACCACCATGAGTAACAACGCCAATATCAACAGTAACCGTACCAATCCCAGTGCAACCATAGAACTTCAGGGATGCCACATCACCAGCCACTGAATCACCAAGGAAGTAGACGGAGTATACATAACCTTTGCGGGTTGAGGTAGTTATCGGCCCCACTCGAGAAACCACGACGTCTTCCGTCTTGGCGGTGTTATCGAACGCGTATAATAGACCAAACAGTGCGGCCTGAACATTCGTGGCTTCATCATTAAATTGAAGACACGCAGTAGCAGGTTTAGTTACTCCGCGTCGTGTCATTTCGAGCTTGAAGGTGTTACCAACGTATGCTGAAGTCCAGGAACCAACCAGATCGGTCACAGTAATTGTTTGAATTTCGTGCCCTGTCCGCTGGACTTGATACTTCAGACCATCAATACGTAGCTGCATTCCAGGGTAAAGCAATCTTGTTGACGCAGCATTGGATGCAATCATTATGGGCGAGCTGGCAGTTGCTACAACGCGCGAGGTTTTAGTTGCCCCTGTAAATGGTGCGTCGTTGTTGGATCCAGGTAAGTTGTTTGGGGAGGTAGACCCAAAGCAAATCACATCGGTTGGAGCAATAAATTGCCAAATATCATCGACCCCCAAAATTGTTGCTGTGGAGCCATCCTGCGCAAGCGTTGCGGTCACGCCAGGTATTTTCTGAGTGACCAAGAGGCTTCGCGTGACATCCACCTCGCCAAATAAATCCATCGCTTCAATTCCGAGCTTCAATGATTCGGCCGTAGAAAAATACGGAAGTGTAGGTGTTTCCCCTTTCGTTGTGTTGAGGCTGAAGGTTCCCGATAATGGCAATGAACCAGGGGTGTTAGTGAATACATCAACAGACACACTGGTACCTTGTAGATTTGAGGTGGGTGTTACAGATACTGATAACGGCGCAACATTACCACTCCCTGGAGGAAATGCAAAGCCCTCGTAGTCGCCTGTAGATTTCATGAATCGTATCCTCCAGCGATATCCTCCTCGTGTCCCTGCATTCTGAACAGGCTTGTCATCCCAACCACCGGAGCAC
>JAHWLE010001051.1:0-14585 GCA_024679135.1 Phytophthora foliorum
CTTCGTCCTGCACCGGCGCGGCGTGCGGCCGGCTGTGCGCCTGTCGGAACGCCCGTGAAGCCATGCAACTTGGTGGACGTTGACCTTTTGAGGAGCTCTTCGCGAATGGCTGGAGTGGAATAGCAGCTTTGGTTCCTAACGGTTAATGGTAGATAGACTTGGAGTAATTTATGCGGTGATATATGTGGTATACTAAATGTAGCCATGTGACGAGGCAGGCGAACTTCAACAAAAGTGTCGAAGCGGTTACGTTGGACTTTTCATAGGCGTGTGATGCCTTTGGACTGTGGCGATGGCGGACGACGACGAAGTCAAGCTGGTGCAGGTGCCCATCCAAGCGCTCAAGACGGCCATGCACGGGGCGCAGGCAGCGCTAGAGGAAAATCGACGACTGGCTGCGGATCTCGCGCAGGCGGAGGAAGAGTTGAGGGAGCTCGAGCTTAAGCTACTCAAACGGCAGCACCAACTGGATTGCTGCACGGGAGTGCGCTCGGAGCATCGCCCGTATCGACCCGGCGACTTGTTCAATGCTGCGACGCCCAAGCGCCCTCGACCCAAAAGCGAGATGTTCGGGGCCAGTATGCGCAACCTCATCGGAGAGCAGGCCGAAACGCTGAACCAGCTCACAGAGCGAGAAGAGAACGTACGTATTCGCTGCAGTGCGAATTCCTCTTGCCGGTTGCTAATTTATCATTGTTGGACGTGTCCTTAGCTCCGCGCGCTCATGGATACCATGCGCGAAATATCACAAGCATCCGACAGCCTGGACATCGTAAGCAACGCGCTCCGTGCTGCGCAGCACGTGCTCCCAGCAGAAAAGTACACTGTGGGCATCCTCAACGAAAAGAAAGACCGCGTGGAGCTTTACTCGAACCCTCCGATGGACTTGCCTGGCAAACGCTACCTTACCGAGGAAGGCAGCGTCCTCGTCGATTCTGCCACGACATTCGGCCGCGTTGTACTGGTAAATTCCGCTGCATTTGTTCATCGTACCCTGCATCGTTGCCTAATCACGTTTGTGAATTGCTGTGAATTCAGACTGGAACGCCTCTTGAAGTCGCGGATGTCAGTGGTTCGGAGGTCGTCGATGTGTTTGAGGAGCAGTTAGAGCTCCTGGAGTTTGAGCCTGAGGCGTTGCTCTGCGCGCCGATATTCAATGTTCACGGAATACTAGTCGGCGTTTTTCAAGTCATCACTCGCAAACAGCTCCCCGAGCTCAGACTCCTGTCTGCCCCAGCTCCCGTATCGGAACCTCTCTGGTTTTCAACTACCCCTCGTGCTGCCTTGGCAAAGCTTGGGCGCAATCAGGATGCTCACCAGCAGGGAGTCTTCGACCATCGCGATAAAGAAAGCTTCGACTACATCTGCGTCACTGCGGGCACAGCATTGTGGAATTTGTCCCTCGCGAAAGCTCACCAGGTCATGCAGGGCCGCATCGAATGTCTCCTCAAACTCAACCGGAACATCGCAGCTGAGCTCAGCGCGTCGGCCGTGCTGCACCAAATTATCGCAGTGTCTTACGAGCTGCTGCACGCCGAACACATTGCGCTTTACGTGCGCGACGAAGGTACAAACGAGTTCTATCTCTTCGTCAGCGATTACAGGGATGATAGGGCCACTACTTCGACCAAAAGCAAAGCGAAAGTGAACGACGCGCCTCGTCATTCTCACGAACGTCTTCGGCATGGCGGCGGGTACGACGACACTCTCTTGAAAGCGCATAATGGTATTGTTGGTGTTGTTATGCGAACAGGGCAGCTTATGCTTTCCAACTCAGCACCAAGCCACCCAGCGTTTGACCCGAACTTCGATACCTTATGGTCGTCACTTAAGACAAAGCAAGTGCTCTGCGCGCCGGTCAAAGATGCGAGAGGCCAAGTCTTAGCAGTTGTCTGCGCCACCAACAAGGTAGACGGTGACGAGTTTACCGCGGACGACGCCCTTTATCTTAATTACGCCGCGGAGGCCGCAGGGATATCGCTTCACAAGTCCAACTTGCTTCGTTCCGTGCTGATGTCGCAGCGCCTGACTGAAGCGCGGCTACAGCTCGCTGATTTTGTAAACAGCAATGGTGAGAATGTGTACAGTAGCTCCGGTCACGGCAATGACGAGACCAGCGCCGCTGCCTCAGTTGCACGGTTCGTGCGTGTCGTCATGGTAGAAGGCAGAAAATTATTGCACTGCGACCGATTCGGCTTCTTGCTGGTGGACCCGCTCAAGAAGGAGCTTTGGATCACCCAGGAAGACGGAGAGAGCGTGCGAATGCCGCTCACCAATGGTCTCTCTGGGCTGATCGCTACAACGGGGAAAACAATTTGCACGCGTGACGCCTACACACACCCGCACTTCAACCCCACCTTGGACCACAAGACGGGATATCGCACCACAACGGTGCTGGGGATGCCCGTGTTCGAGGATCATACACCGACTAACCCCAAAATTGTGGCGGTAGTAATGGCAATCAACAAGAAAGACGATAACGATGATGGAACAAACAACCTGAGGGCAGATGACGATGAATATCACCATCTTCCCAGACATCGGGTGCCTTTCACCGCCAGTGATGCCGATTGCATGGCACAATACTGCCGGGAAATTCAATTCGCGCTGGGCCGATTGTCGCTCGACATATCGTACTATAAAGTGGTGTCGGATTGCGGGCTTGGTATGCCGGGTGAGTCTTTGGCCGAGTCACCCAACGCCTCCAAAACGCAGGACCCGGCTATTGATGATGTGAATGAGCCCGAGATCATTTCATCCATCGTTCAGAAGTTCTGCCAATCTAGCGACTTGGACGTATTGGAAGATGTAGCAAGTGCAGCTATTGATGACGACCCCGATGATATCGAAGACGCGAACGAAGCAAATGACGGGGCTTATAATGACAATGATGACGACTCCGATGAGGAAGAAGAACATGCACCACCATTTGCTGCCATTCCGTTCCCCCAGCGGATACCGCGACGACGAGTCTCAACTGCACGCGAAAATGGACATGTGATAGGTGTCGGCGACGTAACCCGCTGGGACTTTAGCTGTCTGGACCTATCCAACTCGGATATATTCGCGGCAACATCGGTGCTGTTCCGCTCACTTGGGTTGTTAGAGCGCTTTCAGGTCGCGCAGGAGACTTTCTCCACCTTCCTCTCGCACGTAGCATCTCATTATCGCTCCAACGCATTCCACAATCTCCAGCACGCCTTCCAGGTTACGCACGCAACATACTGTCTGCTACGTCGCTCTGGTGTAGCGCACTCATACTTCGCACGGGTCGAAGTCTTTGCCATGCTCGTGGCTGCACTGTGCCACGACTTGGATCATCCTGGCAACACGAACGACTTCGAGGTTAAAGCGCAGAGCCAACTCGCTCTCACGCACAATGACGACGCCGTTCTTGAACGGCACCACTGTCGCGTAGCATTCATCATCTTGAGTCACCCAGGTGCGAACCTTCTTGCACGATTACCCTCGCGCGCTTGCTTCGTATACATCCGTCGGCTTCTCATTCACTGTATTCTGGCGACGGATATGGCAAAACACTTCGAAAAGTGCAAGGCACTGGAAGGGCTTTCCAAGCGCCACCTTCTCGTCAACAGCAGCGGAGGCAGAGGGTCGCAGCGAAGTCGGAGCAAGCATCGATTTGTTTTCATGGCCATTCTCATCCATGCAGCAGACTTGTCGGGTCAGGCGCTACCATACACACAAGCCGTTCGCTGGGGCATGCGTGTGCTCTCCGAATTTCAGCAGCAAGCGAAGAATGAAGCCGAGATGCACGTTCCTGTCGAGTCCTTCATGACCAATTTGCACCACGCGAAGACTCGGGTCACCGTGCAGCTCAACTTTATCAACTACGTTCTGCGCCCCATTTGGCTGCCTCTGGCCACGCTGTGCCCTGCGGTACGAGTCTATGCGGACTCGTTGGAGACCAACCGAGAGCGCTATAAGGCTGAGCTGGACAAACTCCAGCGAGAGGCAGAGGAAATAGTAGAGCTGGCAAGAGTCTACGTGCGTGGCTCCAGTTCGCACAGCCTTGTGGAGCGCGTTCCCAGCACGAGACGTCTATCTGATCACCAAAATTGACACTGCCCACCCAATCCGTTAGAACAACGTATACTGCAAGCAAATGAGAGAACGAATACAAATGAACATGTTGAGACCCGCAATGATCTTGCTTTTCTTCCTTCATGCAACCATCCACCGAATCAGCCTCGGCGGGGCAACACTTGCGTACTCTTCGTGCTCACGATGGCAACAACGTTGCTCTGGTCCATCAGAACGTCCTCCACGGCACGAGCGCGAGCATTTGAAAGCAGGTCTGACAGCAAACTCTCCACTTCCTCCTCCGCTTCTCCAGCTACCACAACATACATCAGTGTGCTGCGCAAAAACTCGGCATCCAGCTGAATCTGTTGTAGCCCAAACTTTGACAACTCCAGCAACCTCACCCACTCGTTGAAAGCTTTAATGCACATTTTGAGCATGGTGTGAACGAAAGCGTCCGCCGTGAGCTCTAGCTGGGACGGGAAGATGTGGATTTTGCGTGCGAAGATTCGATCCACATCTAGTTGCATACCCGACGATGCTCCCGCAACTCCTGCATTGCGAGATCGCAGCGCACTGGCACGTCGGCGGAAGTCACGGCTTGTGGTACGACTGTTGCTTCCAACAAACACACTGTGTTCATCGCCGAGCGCCAGCGCGACTTCTTTTCCAAAGCGGAAAGTAGCCTCTACGACGGCAGCCATCATCTCTTGAACGCTTCTTGGCTCCTCGTCCATATCAGCCCAGGATGTAGCAGCCACCCCGTTATGAATAATGAGGCATAGTTGGTTTCCGTACTGCTTTGCGACGTGCTGCAGCAGTTCTGCTGAAGACTCACGTGTCACTTCGATCATGTGCGTCACATCCTGTTGATTCATCCGGTGACTACGAATCGGTTCACCCTCGGAGGTTCTCGAAGGAGAGAGGGGTGCTGGTAAGCACTCTATGAGGCCGCGCACGCATTCACCGATGCCTTCAGCAGACAGCTCTTGGCACATGCAAGCAAGGAACAGCAAAAACTGGGGAGTGGGTTCCAGCCACGGAAGAGTTACGCTGTCTTGCTCTTCACCCCGTGTTCCTAGTGGACCATCCGTTGGGGTAAATGCGCGCTTGGGCTCAGCATATTGGAGCACCGACACATTGAACCACTTCAGAAAATCGTAAAATTGGCCCTGCATAGAAGACGAGCGTGATTGTGACAGGACACGTTAGGCTCACCAGCGTTTAGCAGCGTCAGCAAATAACCGAGTACGGCTTACCTGGACCAAGTCAGAGAAAAGTCGGCTCATTTCAGAGAGAACCACAAAGCCTGTTTGCACCATGGGCTCCATTTGCTGCAGCACCTTCTGCATCATGTCAGTGAACTTCTTTGCTGATTGTTGTGCTAAGGGTTGAACGTTTTGTCCGCCATCGCGTGAGCTGCGCACCAGACTCGACACATCTTCGTGAGAAGTGCAAAAGAGCTCTCCAGTGTCCTCACGGAGTTTTCGAAAGACACCCTCGATCTGGAAGCGCACACAGTTTTCAACAACTTCGGTGGCACTTGCGGACAGTCTGCACATTGGGATAGTTGTGTCCACAACCTTCACTTGCGAGACAAAGTATTTCATCACTTGCATGAAAACAAAGTACTCACTGTCAACGATGTCTGATGCGAGGTCATCGTCCTGCAGCACGTCAAGAACCTCGTCTGTTGATCCCTACAGAAAAGGACAAGGTTCTTAGTACGAAGCGCGGCAAACTATACAATGAGTAGTTAAAAGGCGCTCCAAGAAACTTACAAATTCGGTGTGAGGACGACGGAACTGTGCCACGCATTCGCTCAGGTACAATGCAAACAGTTCTTTCGCAAAACTGAGGAATAAGTCGTCACGAATGGCATCAGAGGACTTTCGAGATGTCGACGATTTCTCGCGTGCGACGACGTCAGGCATGAAGTGTGTCTTGTACACCGAGAACACGCGACCCATCTTCGCAAATACGTCGGTGTTGAACCTCTGCAGAAAGTTGAGCACCGAGTCGGCCGCGCCTTGAGACTGCAGTGTACAGAATTGGTGCGCACGTTAGAACATGAAACCCACAGCCTCTTGCTGCAGCAAGCCATTCCGCTAGCCATACGTACCTTAAACACTGCCACCGCACGCTCAAAGTATGCCTGGTGCCACTCGAGAAACTGGTCACGGATATCGCCGTTGCATGCATCTAGTTGATGCAAAAGCACCACTGTCTCGCAGATCTACCCCCCAATAAACAACATTAGCCAATATTCAATGCGCCTAAAAGCATTGCATAACATTACCTCTTCCGACTCTAGCGTCGTGTCAAGCATTCGCTTCTTGAGCAGTCGTTCAAGTTGCTGCATAATTTTCTCGGCTTCTAATTGAATTGTCTACAACAAACCCCGTCAGCAAATACCTGAATACCAGCAAACATCACGACCAAACCCACTTTAAACGACGAAATATGCTCATATCTCCCCAAAATTCGGCGTGCAAGTAGATAGTACTTGGTCGCATTGGCGTACTCCTTCTGCTTCACAGCACTGCATCCACCAGAAACCAACACTCAATTTCCCCCAACCCAAACACCACCCCAACGGCCACCTCCCCCACGTACGTGTTGAGTCTCTGAGGCAGCTCGAAGATAAACTCGAATCTCTTGAGCAGACGCCGCACGCCAATGAGTTTCTCCACTTTCGAGCGATGCGGCGCCAACGCCACGTTGATGCTCTCGCTCTTGGCCGTGATCGTGTCCATACTCTTCACCACTCGCCCCACCTCGTCCTCCATGCTTGCCACATTGTTCTACAGCATAAAACTTTGTAAAAAAGAAAACTCAAATTTTGGGCAGCACTTCACCCTAAAATCTGACCTTCATCTTGCGGATCGTGTCCGTGGCGCTGATGAATTTGTTGTAGTTCTCGTACACGAGCATCTGCATGTTGGTGTCCAGCTCCTTAATCTCCCGGATCAGCTGGTCGTCCGTCGTGAGCAGGTCGTTGAGTCCGCGGGTCTCCAGCAGCTCCTACAGCAACAGCAGGTTACACGGAGGGGTACACGTGGTCTTCTAGGACCCTAAAGCGCACCTTGACGTAGATCTTGGGGTCGAATCCGGGCGAGTCGATGTTGCGCAGCTGCCCCTGCCTGCTCTCCTGGTCCTGCAGCCCGTAGTAGCTGCTCAGAAGCTCCTGCATGCGCGTCATACCGTGGTCCTCCATGGCGGCCGGCCGATCCGAACTTTGTCGTCCTAAGTAATTCGTATATGTTTTTGAAGGCTATATATCATGTTTCACAGGTAATAGTTTTTTCTGTACAGCAATATTCTTTTTTGGATCCTGCGAAAGTGGATCGTCACACACAATTGATCCTGCCTGAGTCGGCCCAAGATGGACGTGAAGCGGCTCCTGTGGGAGTCCAAGCTGGCGGTGGCGCTGTGTCTGCTCATCATGGCGCGCTGCGTGGACCGCGTGTTGTACACGTGCGTGTGGAGCTGCAGTGCGATGGTTGCTAAACGGGTCGCTTACGTTCGTGTGTGTGCAGGCGGATCACGTACGACTACACGGAATTCCTCTGGTATTTTACGAACGTGATTCTCCCCGTCGCGTTCCTGGTCTCGTCGGCTCCTGTGGTGGCGTACGTGGTGATATATGCAATAAACTGGTGGTGTTTGGGGGTCTGCTAACGTGAATTGTGGACAGGTACAAGCTCTACTACACTGGTGAGTCCGGAGTCCTCCTTGTTATTTTAGTGGTAACTAACTGGGGACATTTGTTGCTGTGCAGATGACATTACGCCGGAGATGCGCGAGTTCCCGCACTACAAGTACATGCTCATGGCGCTGTTCGACACGTTGTACAACCTGCTGGGCGCGTTCCCCACGCCTCACATCGGGTACGGGAATCGTGCGCTGTATTTTATTTTCCGGTGGGGCTGGAGAAACTTACTCTTATCGTGCTGTGTTGATGCTGATAGGGGGAACATGGCCAATGTGCTGAACCAGCTGAATTTGCCGTTCAACATGGTGCTGTCGTACATGTTTCTGCAAACGCGCTTCAAACGCGGCCACATCTTGGGGTCGATTCTTGTTCTGTACGGCGGCATGGTGAACTTGATCCCGGTCCTTACAGGACAGGACAGCGCGAACACGCCTGACCCAAGTGCTGGGTGGATCACTTTGTTCATCGTGTCGCTTGTACCGGCGGCGGCTTCGAACGTCTACAAGGAAATTGGACTCAAGGATGTGGATCTGGATATCTGGTACGCCAACATTTGGATCAGCTTCTACCAGCTTATCATCGGCTTCACCACGATTTGGACTGTACGAATCAAGGCGTTTAGCGACCCGCCTGTGCCCTGGGGAGATTTCCCATCGTATGTGACGAAGGCTCACGAGTGTTTTATCGGCAACGAAGTTGAGTTGAACGGCAAGGTGCTGCCGTGCGACTCGGGCGTGCTGGAAGTCTTCCTTGTCTTCATCGTATTCAATACCATGTACAACCAGCTCATGTTGTACATCTTCAAGGAAGGCAGCAGCGTGCTGTTCGTGGTTTCGTCCGCCGTGGGTCTTCCGCTCACCGACCTGCTGTACATGATCCCCTTGCTCACTGGCAAGTTTGCCGGCCAATCCTTCACTATCTACGACGGGTTCGCACTTTTCGTTCTTGTGATGGGTTTGCTCGTCTACCACTCCGAGAAGGAAGAGCGCCAGCGCGGCACCGAGTCTGTGGAGAAATCGCCCATGTACGCGTCGCCTTCACTGCAGAAGACGCATCTCATGCGCAAGCGCCGCGGAAAAGTGGTGTATCGTCAGAGTCCCAATGTGATTCGCCGCAGTGGAAGTGGCAGCGATATATCGCAGCGGCTTCTGGGTCGCAGTGGCCCAGGTAGGAACACGTACGGGTCCAACGGCACTGTCCCGACGGCGCGCCAAACGAGTGACGATGGCTACTACCCTTGAGTTCTCAATCGTCTACCTCGATGGCTCATTTTGCAGTCTATGAGTGGAACCTTTTCCTTCACGCCACGGCGGGTACTAGACTCATTATTTGCATTAATAGAGGGTTGCTTGCTTTAACAACCTCGACACCGTTCTCATGATGAAGGAATCCGCTGATCTCATTGTTGTAGAGTTTTCGTTTCCGGAACGTGCGTATAATGTTTGGGTGATGAAGGTGAAAACGTTGTATCGGAAGTGACAATTCGACCAAGTGACGGGAAGTACCGATCCCCTTTCATGCTGCGGCGTGCCTGCACGTTCACGTAGTGGCCGAAGCGATCAACCTCTTGAGAGAAACAGTAACGATTGAGTACTTCGTCCTGTTGCAATGTATCTGTTGTCAGCACGGTGCTGCTGGGTAGTTTTCTGGAATTCACCGAAGCAGAACCAGAATCAAACAGCGGGTCGAGCATCAAACAGTATGCTGGGTCCTGATCCCGCCGCTTCGTCTTAGCCTTGGGTCTTGTGAATACGTAGTGGTGGTGATTGTGCGGGGATTCTGAAGAGGGGTGAGCCTTGTTGTTCCCAGCTGGTCTTGTCGATGCGATGTTCACTCCATTTAAACTCACGGGTGACTTTGATCCACCATCGAGGACCAGAATTGAAGGAGCGGAGCTCGTCGGTGTCTCGGAGGCTGTCGCAGTAGTTACCTCTATTGGTCTCGGAACTACAGGGAATGATCGCGATCCAGAAATCTCATCTAATCGACTCAGGGGTGACTGTGGAAGAGCTGGAAAAGATGCACGACCTCGAGGGGCTGGACTGTCAACCACTGTCGATCGACACGAACGTTTATCCTTAGACCCAGCAATACTACTGGCACTTGACTTGCGTCGTTGCTCGAGTTGTCGTTGTTGCCGCTGATGATGCTCGTTGATGAAAGCCATCGTTTCCCGAGCAAGTTCACCCACAGATTTCTTGTCACGCAATGCCATAGGCTTATTCTGAAGCTCCATCGCGAAGTCATAGCCGATCTGCTTCACTCTCTCCATCACGAATGTCGATGAAGCTGCTGTTGCAAGCTTGTCTCCTTTGCTGCCACGTTTCTTCTTCTCATCTGACGAAACTCTTTCGAGGTCAACACCCTTGACATTTGTCAAGTAGATATGGTACTCACCAAACGGGAAGGATGCGATTGAGCGGATGATCGTCAAAGCATCATACTGAAGAGATTCAAGGTGAGGAATTGGATTTCCATCTCGCCGAAGTCGCACGAGGAACGGAAACAGAAGCTCAACAATACCAAGTACCACGACGCGGGGCACGCACACGAGCACATCTTGGCTCAGTGCAGCGATAGCACCAACGGCATGAACCAAAAGCCTCCACCTTTTCACTTCATCCTTCCTTTTCGACGAGGATGCTAATGTACATTGATTGAGTAGAATGTCTCGGTGTTGCTCCAGCACCTTTGTAAGCAATTCCAACACTCTGAAGTGTAGAAAGAGCTCACTTGTGCTACCCTCCACCGCATTCACCATAGCTAGACGAGCGATAACGACAGCGATCTCGCTCTTACACTCATCATCAAGAATTTTATAGGTTGGATGTCGTAGCTGCATACGCTTGAGAAGGCGAGGAAGTACTTGGGCTCGCATTATCCCTGTCCGGCCATCAGCAACTGCACAAAGTTTGCCAAAGAGCGTATAGAGTGCCGCGGGAACATCAAGAAGGCTATGATCATCAACTGATGAGTCGAACTCAACAGTTTGGTGCTTGGATGATTTAGTCGCAATCAAAATCTCCGGTAAATGAACAAGTGCCGTTTGCAGACAACCTTGGGTGAGAAGCAGACTGCATGCAGCGTTGGTGCAGGCTAGTCGGCTCAACGCCACGCAGCATGCACTTAGGAGGTCAAACCCGATACTCTTCTCACGGAGAACGTGCAAAATGGCTGGAGCAACCAGCTCAACCAGTTGCAGTAACTTTTCTTGAGAGAATATTCCGTGTGGATGGTTCGCGTGTGTCTTTAGAAACTTGTCTCGGGCACTTTCACCGTATGGAAGTGGCCGAATGTAACCCACCAATTCCACTGCAGCAATGACCTTGTCTTGTTCCACGTGTGCAAACTCCGCAGCGTCACTTGGGTTTCGAACGAGCGCAATTAAGTCCTCAAGCACGTGCATGCGGAACATCACATCGCAAATCAAAGCTTGAGGCCATTCTGGAACCTGAGGTGAAGTCAGGGAAGGCCGGAGTCGTGCATCCACCATATTACTTGGACAATGCGCAAGTCGGCTGAGTGCCTTGCACGCCTCGCTTGAGCCAAGGTGGTGAACGAAGCGATCTTCAGAGGAGCTACGCGCTACTAAGCCCTCGATTTCATCAAGGCGGTTGCACTGAATGGAGAGGGAGAGGTGATTGACGACGTCTTCGGAAAAGCATGCACGTGTCACGTTGGTGACCTTGCAGAAACGACCGAGTAGAATGCAGCTGATGTTTCGCTGTCGAGAATTCTGCACGGGTGATTCCATACAGCTCGGCGAAACCTGAGTAAGAAATTGTACGAGTGTAGGCAGCGCGTTGACCGAGAAAAAGTAAGCAGCTGTCTTCTCTGAGGCTCGTGGGGAAGTATCATCTTGCAGAGCTAAGTCTAACAAGAGAGTGTATAATGCATCGAGACTGTCATCGAAAGTCTCCAGTGCCGCCAGCAGTGATGCTACAGGTTTCACTTGATCAGTTTGTCTAGCTAGGAGCGCACACCCGATCAGTCCCATGATGAACGCCATCTGCGACTCCGAAGCTTCAAGGCTGGGTCGGCACCATCGCATAAATATTTGCACAGCTCCTGCCGTCGTGAGCCCATATCGAGCATCTGCATGACTTGTCATTTCGAAAAATAAAGTCACCGCTGCTTGAACGACAATCAAGTTGGTATCTTTCATGCACAGCAAAACTTGTTCAATCCACCGACCACCGCATCGAGTAAGTGCGTCCAGTAGTTGTGTGAAGCCGAGTGAACGCGAAAGAAAACACAGAATCTCGAGCACCTGTGCCCGTAGTTGCTCATTTTTGTCTCGACAGAAGCTAAGAACTTCAAATAGCGTGTCATACACATCTGCAGTAAGCAGAAACTTCCGCACTGATGCCTTCAGCTTTTGCAATAAGTAACTCTGTTCCTCCAAACTAGCTCGAGTTTGGCCTTTGGTAGGCGAAGGTGTTCTTCTCCGGGACGGACTATTATCGAGGGGGCTGACAAAAGTGCTTGAAGTAGGAATCGAAGGCCCCCACCGCTCTGTCGCCATAAGAACTTTCGTGGTAATGCAAGACAGCAGATTTAGTGATGTTGTTAGCGCTGCTAAATTATCACCAGCATTCGTTTGTATAGTGCGCATCAAGTCCAGTTGCACCCTTTGCACGACATTGCATTGAAGAATTTCCACAATCTGCTCGTCTCCATGGCCTTTGACAATCTCCAGCACAATTCCTTTCACCAGTTCGATCACTTCACGGCTCTGGTGCTTGGTGATCAATGACGCAATGAATACTAGCACACCCGAACCAAGAATACGCCTCTGGTCCGAGATCACAGTGTTGCGCGTTTTGTCCGATATTGAATCAGCATCGCGCTTGGGTTTTACCAAATGGTACAAAATCGTGATATACGCCTGAGTCACACTGCTAGGAAGTCCTGCGGGCCCAATGGCTTCTCGAAAGACCTTAAATTGGTGCCGCAGCTCGACGAACTTGATCATATGCATAGAGCGCAAACGTGTTCGGACGACGGGGTCATAATCGCGCTGGTTCACAGTCCGCTCGAAAAGCACCCCTCGCCGGTGATGCTGTAAGATACGCGCGCACAATTCGGTCTCGCGCAGCAAGCAACCTACACACTTTTTCGCCGCGTTTTCGCTCGAGAGTACGTGCGCAAACCACTCAGCTAGCTCTGCAACGAGTCGTGCCATCCGGAAGATCTTCGTATTATTTGTGAGTTTGGAGAGCGTTCGGAACGCCTTGTTGGTCAAACTGGGCAAGGTGGTCTCAACGTAGTCAACAGCATCTAGTACAACAAACACAGAGTCAAGTCAGTAACGAAAGTACCATTCGCATCGTTCCCTGTCGATAATGTCCTCAAACTTGCCCAAGACGATCACCGTACGAACCTTCATGGATTTCTAGAAGACGAAGTAACATCGTAGTAGCAAGTTCTCGTCTTGAATCGTCCTCGGAGTGCTCTATCTCCTCGTACAAAGTGTCTACTGCGGTTCGGATCTTTGTCGTGTTCCACGCTCGGGTGTCCCATTCCTGGTCCATGAGCATTGTTGCCTTCACACTCACCACAAGCACATGGTCAACCCAAGCATAAAATCGCCGAATCAATATCGAAATGTTCACTCACGATACGGCCATCCGTCACAAAGGGGTCCTCCTCTTCGTCTGCCCGATCTGGTTCACCTGCGTCTTCTTCATCAAAGACGGACGTGATCTCGGGGAACCGACTTGGAATCACGCGCTTAGGAGACAGCTTAGGACCATGCTCTGATCCATTCCTATTGCGTGCTCGCTTCGTAGTGTCACGAAGGATCAAAACACGGCGCCCCACATCCTGCAGGTGTTCAGTTGCTGTGGGGTCTGATGGTTTGTCCAGCGCCAGCGTCGGCAGCAATTGTTCCTGCTGTGCGTACACACGCTTCGCCTCCGAGTTCACTTCCACGGTGCGCTCGACAGTCGACCCACGCTCGTCTTCCCATGGGTAGGTTTTCTCGTACGGCAGAGTCACCTCACGCCGTCGAGCACGGCGTGCATTGCTCTCGTTCATGACAACTAACAAGCTCACCGCACACGACGAAAATAGGAGCTACGACCAACATGACACGACATCACCACCAAAACACGAGTTAGAGGAACATGTAGCAGTTTCTCATCATGACGATGTATTGGTTACATACTTGGACGCTTGCGAGCAGCCCTTGGTTGTCCAGCTAGCTGGTCTGCACGTAGTGCTTGTTCCTGTTGCGGTGCCGATGAGCCACCAGAGACTTGAAGCTGGTGCACTCACGCAAACAAGGAGGTTCCGTCCCTCAAAAGGCGTCAACTCCGGCACTTACTTGCCGCCAAAGAACTTGCGCCAGCCCGAGGTCTCCTCGAACTTGACGCCGTTCTCCGTGAGCTTCACGAAGGCCTTGGAGAAGTCCTGGAACCATAGGTCCTCGTCCTTAGCGTACAGCTCCACGTACTTCTTGAACTGCGGGTCCTGGATGAGCACCAGGTCGGCCGGCAGCATCATGAGCTTGCCCGTGGGGTCCTCGTACTGCATGGGGCCGTTCCACTTCTTGACTGTCCACTTGTTCTCGAGCAGCTCGCGGAAAAACTCGTTGGAGAACGTCCACTCGGCGTTGGTCCACGGGCCGCTGTAGCCGCTGCGCGTGGGGTAGCAGCGGCCAATGGCGTGCGCACCTACGAGTGCCACAATGTCGCGGTCGTTGAAGCCCATGCGGTAGAACACGTCGCGCACGTGCTGCGTCGTCTTGTCCTTGCTGCCCATGTCGGCGTTGGGCAGGCGGTCGTCGGGCGTCTGCGTGGGCTCCTTGCCGCTCTTGGCGTCGGGG
>JAHWLE010001052.1:0-14579 GCA_024679135.1 Phytophthora foliorum
TGCCAACATGATTATGAAGACACGTGAACGCCGGGAGCAATGACACGCAGCCGATGGACCTCACGACAGGATTGGTGAGGTCCACGTCCACTTTTCGACTCAGTAACGAAGAATACATGTACCGATTCATGCAGCTACGGTTCGAGCCTGAACGCCCCCCGCTGTATTTCGTATCGATGCCTACGTCGCCAATGTCATCGTAGCTCCACCACCTTCCTCGATCAGCGAGTTTTAAATAATCTGTGCGTGGTCTCGGAACATCGCGCTCACCGCAAGGTTCTCAGCGTTTTCGAAATCTTTTTGCTTTATCGACAACCCGTCCTTCGATTCCGCGTACAGCTGAACGTAAGTCCGAACAACAGACTCGCGCGGATTCGTCGCACTAGTAGACTAGCATGACTCGGTCGGCATCCTCATACTTGCGCAGGAGCTGAAGACCATTAACGTGAATGGACTGCGTTCTTCCTCTTAACTTCATTTGGTAGCGCTTCTCGACTGTGTCCGGCCTGCTCTGTACAAACTACAAACACAATAGCAATAGCTGTGAGGCACCATCTACCAACTAAACCTAAGGCAGCGGGCGCACCATCAACGCTTTGATCTAGGATTACCATCTCGTCGCCAGTCTGAGCGAAAATGTTTCGTACGGCGTCGTGTACCTGCAACTGGTGGTTGAGCATGGTCTTCAGCGCCCGGTTGATTTCTTCAGACTGAAGTCGCTCTGAAAGCTGAACCCCTGCGATCTCCTTCCACCGGGTAGGCGTATCGCAGTCAAAACTTGATGTATATGGGGATTTCAACTGTTGTAAATATGTCTCCAGATCTTGCACATGCTGCTGTAAGAAAAGCAGCTCTGCTCGCTTGCGCCGTTGCAGCCCCGTAGATGAGCTCCAGCCAATGCGTATTCGCCGGCGTTTCGAGGTCTTCTTTGATATAGCTCTGTCTGCCGATTTCAGTTGGATGCACGGCTCTTTTGCAGACAGGACCAACGAGTCTCCTCCATCTTGGTTTCCTTGGGCAGATCCATCCGAACAATCGATGAAGGCAAAGAGTTCCTCTAGAGTCGCCAATTTATCCTCTTCCATGAGCGAGAAGTTCATCTGGTCTCTTTGGTCTCCTCTCACTGGAATTGTGGAATAAGGATCTCGTCACCGAGTACCAGTCTTCGGGGCAGAAGAGTTGGCCACATCAGAAAGCGTCGAATTGCGAGGAACAGCAAAAGTTCACGGCCCTACATGTACCTGTGGCATCGTACATACATGTATTAGCAATTGGTGATGAACAGGAACACGATGGTTCGTGGCAAATCGCCTGGACATTTACACGAAAATGGCGTTTGCAGCACAGCACTTGGTACACGCTCAAAGATAACGATCTGTAATGCTGTCGTGCTGCCCTAACGGACAGAGCGAAGGAATACATGCCCATGCTGCAAGGGACGTGATGGCATACGGGGTATATAGAAGATATCCAACGCTTTCGTACGCCACAAGGGGCTCGTAACGAGCGTGCATTCCCAATGCACGCGCTATCACTCACCTACTGAGCGAGAATTTAAGCAAAAGGAACAACGCATCCGGTTATTCGTCGAAACTCCAGCGCCGTAAGAGAGAAGGGCTTTTGTCCCTGCTTGGTCACGGAGGCATAACTGAAGCACCTGGGCCATCCTTCGAGACGAAATGATCAAGCAGTCCAACTCGTCCAGGTGGCACATCACTGCAAGCATGAAGTCTTGGGAGCGCCAAGACCACTCGAGCTTTTCTGGAACCAGATGCACGTGAACAATTCTGTACGCCGGTTACTTCGGAAGACGTCGGTGCTTCACGAACGTTTTCTGAGACTCTGGCACTCGATGTAATAACACGTAGGGTTTCTAGGAGTTGCTCACAACTCGCCCACCCAATACACGCCATCCACTTGCTCAAAATGATAACAACTCGGCGAAAATCTCGCAACTGGAAGGCGTAGTAAATATAATGCGCAGATTCATGTTCTCACCGCATGAGCCGCTCTCAACTACCGGTAGCAGCACAAACACAATGAGAGCAACCCGGAGGTAGTCGAAGTACTACTGTCTCGTCGATGACGTGCTCGCTGAAGCTGCGTGCTCGCGTGGTTTGGGACGATTTGTGTATGTGAGTGCATAATGTATTGTACATGTATCTACATAAGCTTAGTTTGGTACATACGTGCAGTACAATACGCGTTTAGACTCTACGAACACAACACTTTTGCGTGTTGCAGTCCAAAATTCGGTGGAACTCCATCGGACCATCCTCATCCTGATCATCGCCCTTAGCAAGATCCACGATACGCTTGGCGCCAAGCTCGCTCAGCTTAGCGTCGAGATCCACAGGAGCCTTACAGAAGTAGTGCTTCTCATCCTCGCGAGGCCAGTACATGCTGTCACCCATACCGAACACAGCGTACTGCAGCGGAAGCCCGAAAGTTCGCCCCAGAACTCTTTGCCGTTGCTGGGGAACTCACCTTGACCGGCAGTAGAGCAGACAAACACAACGTAGGCGTTCTCGTCGTTGGCTTCATCCAGTAACTGGTCGATACTCATGTCGTTCATATCCATCTTCTCGACGTTCTTCAAGCCGAAGTTCAGGGCGTCCTCCTCAAGCTTCGAGGCGAACTCGTCAGCGTGATGTATCGCAATTTTGTAGTATCTTCAAGTGACAGTGCATATAACTAAGCATACAACGATGTAAACGACATTGGCGCTATCAGTGCACATGGGTCCGGTGGAAACAATTACCACCGTTGACGAACTTATGAATGTAAGCTCAATTACTGAACTAAATGCTTGCATCTGGGTCAGAACGGTGATCAACATGCTTCAGCGCGAGTTTAATGGCCAACCTGGAACACCCCAAGCTTCGTGCAGCGCGCAGACAGCACATGTACGTCGCATCGCCATAACGAGATCAGTGAGGCGAGTTCGTCGGTGGTTGAAGTATTCCATTGCTGTGTCCTCCGGCTCGTAATTGAACCTAACCTCGCATTACGAGGGGCTTGCGAGGTTCGTAAGCACCACACAACCCGATTTGATTGCCATGGGCTTGGTGGTCCAGTGGTCTTCGGACCGCGCACTCGATGGCGAGGACATTCAAACCTGACGCATTCCTCAAAACTCATCAAACCAATCAAACCTTTAGACAAGCCAAGTGTACTGTAGTAGCAACCAGGTAACGAGTTAATCGACTCAATTTCCTTCTTTCCTTCCTCGTAAGCCGCACGGGTGTCGCGCTGGGATGGCAGGCACGTGTCGATTGTGTTTCGAGCCGCAACCTGTAAACATTCGGTGGGCGGAACGACCATGGCACAGAAACGAGTGATTCTTCCCGTGTAATACTCTGCATCGTCACTCAAGTCTGCGTTAGGGAGTGTTTCATTCGAGGGTACGTGTCCGAACACTTCGCGGGAATCCTGGCTCAGGTTTTGTGGTCATGATGTGTGCAGTTTGCTTACCGTTGACGTGGCATCCCCGTGAGACAGATAAACAAACGTCTAAAACATAAACATGTACTAGTAAGCGTCATGGCAAGTCTCCGTGGTACTGTACACGCATCGCTGATGGTTTTGCCAAAGTGCCGCAGGTTTCAGTGGGGACGACCGGCTCATTTCAGAAAGCGCACAGCAAACGAGGGAACGGATGGACGTCTCGCTGCAAGAAGACGTGCAGATGGCGACGCTCGAGGAGCTCTTCGAGTTCATCGACTGCTGCGTGTGTCCTATGGGATGCTTGAAGAACGGCGAGACCGAGCTTCGGTCCAAGGATATGACGATGCCCGACTGTTGCGTATGCCCGAAGAGTTGCGTGACGAATGCGGGTGCTTGTGCGAACAAAGCTGAGCCGGCAACCAAGAGATCAGTACAAGACTCGCCTACAGCCACCGACCGATCCGGCTTCAGGTCCCTCGACCCCAACACGCAAACGAAGCGCCGACGAAAACGGACAGGCTGGAGCTCGTCCACGGGGCTGCAACGTCGCAAACGGGCAGAGATCGAGTTCCTGCGAGAGCATGTGAGAGACCTGGAAGCGTACGTCGAGCAACTCAAGCAACGCGTCGGTCTCGTACAAGAGAACAAAAGCTCTTGGAATTGGCAGGACCTGGCCGTCGCCGAGTCCATGGAGCGACTGAAGGCCGAGGAGACGAACCGCAAGCTAAAAGAGGTCATGAACAGCCAACTGCACGTCAGCACCGCCCTAAAACTATTCGCTGAACAAAGCACTATAACGTAGACAACGCGCATGGCACATCGTATTCTGGGAAATGGGTACGAAAACCAACCCACAAATGCAACTGCGTCATCATCGCGCCTGCATAATCATTTCCGTTTTATCCAATAATATCTCGGATTCCTCATTTTATCCAATTAAATCCTGGGAGAGACATCCCGACATTCCCCCACCGTCAGAAGCGATTTGACCGTCTTGCAGCTATGAGTACGAGTTTCTTGGAGCCCGAAGGCGACGATATGGCGACTGTGGCCGAGGCATTGGCGTTTATTGACGCGTGCGAAGGCAGTGCAAGTCCCAGTGTCAGTGGCTGCACCAGTGGCAGCGACAGTGGGGGGACCCCATCGACCAACGACCATCAAAAGTGGAATCTGACGGTCCCCACAGCCCCGCAATCAAGCGCCAAGACGCAGCCATCGAAGCCCAAACGCACGCGCCGATCCAAGAATCCTGCGGGTTATTCCACGCGCCTTTTGCACCGGAAAAAGGCCGAGATGCAGCAGTTGAGGGAGCAGGCGCTGGACCTCGAAGCCAAGGTGGAACTGCTGAGACGGACGAGGGCGGTGGGCGTTGGAGCTCTGGCAGCTCACGCGGGAGAGCTCAAGGACCGAGCGCAGAGCAAGTGGATGCACGTGGCAATGCTGGAGTTTCAGAGACGACAGAGGGCGGAGAACACGAACCGGAGGCTCAAAGAGCTGATCAAGAATCACAAGACAGTCGACGGTGCTCTCATGGGGATCGTCATGAAGCCGTCCGTGCTGGAGGTGGGCTGTTGTAGTGTTTGTTGTAGACTGTGTGGTGTTTTTGCTAATTTGGAGTGTTTTGGGAGAGAAGGGGATGGAGGTTGTTCTTGCCAAGCCACCGTCGGTGAAGGACCCGCTTGCTGCGGTGGACAACAGCGACGTGATCATGGCGCAGCTGGAGAAAAAGGTCTCGGAGATGTATATTGCAAGTAAATTGCTGTTTGAACCCGAGTCGGGAAAGCTGCCGATCAGCTGCGAGATGAATCGGAGATTCGACAACCAGCTTGGCGAAGTCGTTGAGATCGTGACGAAGGCGCCGTTGCCGTGCTCAATTGAAGCAGCGAGCAACGCGCTCTGGAAGGAGCTGACCACTATTCGCATGTATCCTGACAAATCCTATCGCTATGTAAGTATTGTGCATGGAATACGCCGTCGTTATCATGACTAAATCGCGAGCTTGTATGTGCAGATGCAAGCAAGTAAACCGAACTCGATGGAGAAAAACTTCGACCAGATTATCCGCGGCAAGGCTGGTGCAACACCAGTAAATGGGTTGCAGTTCATGCGTAAGTTCGAAGAAGATGGCCGTATAGTCGTCGCGCGTGCGTACACGATGCTGCTTCCAACTGAAGGGCTGCACCTTCGAGCAGACGTGTGGGCGATCTTCTCCCGCTCAGAAACAGATCCAATCAAGGCTTCCGAGGTTCGCTTCTTTGTGCAGCTTTACATGGAAGTACAACCAGGATTTAAAGCTCGGCCAGAAGACCTCGCTTATTTGCGAGATGTCGCTTTTGAAACGTGGAGCTTCAAGATGCGAAGCCATTCGCAGAATATGCAGGAACTGCTCCTTGCAGCCGCGTCCGGGATGCCTTCTTCTGCAAACTTAAGAAATGTGTGCTAACTTGAGAGACGAACGCCAATCAAGTAATGCGTTCAACAGTCCAACTGATTCACTCACTGAAGAAGTCGCAACGATCCGTAGGAGACGTGCTGGTCTACTTCGGTAGAGAGACTAATCGTGTAACCCGTTCCCAGTGCAGTACAAGGAAGTTGCTGCACAGCCCATATCATATTTTTGGGGGGCAAAATTACGATCGGAGTTGGTGCAGAATGGAGCAGCACGTAAGCATACATCGGTTCGTTTCTCAACAACGTCAGTGCTAATTTCTTCAATTCATCAATCTTTGATATGCTGACAGGTAGTGCAGGGCGGCATTTGCGTTCATTAATTTTTTGCGAGGATACTGAAGCGAAATGGCGCGCACCAGCAAGGTTGCCACTACTTTGCGATGAAAAAGGCACTCGTGTTCGCACGCATTTCGACGGTGTGATCTGCCCGCTAAGCGGTTTGATGTTTCTTTCGTGCAGAAGATGGAGTTTCTGTCTCAAATCCAGGCTGAAGACTTGGAACGACGAGCGTACTTGGCTGACAACACTGTGATCACCTCCCAATTCAAGTATGATGTGATGAAGTTCTATCTGAGTTCCACTTCAAAACTTCCTGTGAGAGTTCAATGTTGACTTCCAGCTCGTAAAGAGTTGAATTTGTAACGTACATGTACAGGGTACAGTACCTACCTCCCCTGGTTGTTCACCCAACACAATTATAATTGAAAATTAGTTTGTTGGAGGCAATCGGCGACGACGAAGTGACCGTGAACAAGGTGATCGCGTTCATCGATTCTTTCCAAGCAAGTTAGGCTAAAAATGACGGAGGGAACACCATCAGTGTTCAGTCTCCGCCACCCTCTCGACGATTTCATCCTCGTCGCAGAGTTCTCGAGGAAACAGCGCTGCTGGAAAGAAGAAACCAAGCCCACCAGGATACTCGATGCGCGTGCAGCAGCACAAACGGGCAGAGATACAGAGTTTTCGTAATGAAGCACGATCTCTAGAGGAGCAACTGCTCAATACCGCGCATGCCCATGTGACTGAGGGGGAGGTGCCATTTACCAATCCAAGTGGAAGGCGGCGATCGAGTTCGAGCGCAATGCACGGCATGAATCAGAGGAGACGAATCGCAAGCTAAAGGAGATTATTGCACATCAGTTGGAAGCAAACAGGAACCTACGATGTACACTGAAGAAGAGGTCGCTGTTGAAGGTGAGTTTGTGTGCTAAGCAAGATTTTTTGCTTCGTTTCTGACATTACGAGCTGTGCCACGAATGTTTTGAAGAGGATCGAGTTTGTGTTCGGGATTGAACCAACACCAAGTGATTCCTTCGCCGCATTCGAGAACAGCAAAGCTGTCATCGGTCATCGTGAAGAACTGGTTGCGAGACGTCCGGTCCGCTGTTCGAGTCGTGTTCGCCGTCTTCACTCGGCTATAACATGCAGATCAAGTTCAATCAGCAGCGTGGCAAAATAGCCGAGATGAAAGCGACTACTCCTATTGCGTGTCCGATGGAGGTGGCAACCGAAGTAGTGTGTCAAGACCAGAACAGCCATCGACCAGACCCGCAGAAATGAGTCCACAGTATATGCTACAATGCTAACGCCATTGTGCATCTTCTAGGCGCGCGGACGCAAGCCAAACTCTCAGGAGAAGATTGGGATCCTGTCCCAGAAGTGCCGTCCTGTGTCAAGCAAGCGAATGGTCTCCAGCTCTCGAGGAGCCCAACCGCATCGGACAGACCTCGTGACTCTTACAACGGAAGGCTTACACTTCCGCAACAAGTGCATCACCATCATCACTCGCTCGGAAACGGACCCGAAGCATGCATCGGTATTGCGCATCTACGAGGAGATTTTCGTGGACCCCCAAGCACGTCCTGATGACGTGGCATACGCTCAGAACATCATTTTGAAGCATTTGAGCTGGAAGCTACACGAGTGCTCGCATCGGCTGCAGAACACGCTGATGGGCCGGTTTTCGCCTCAGTTGTTGTCCTTCTTTGTTGAACTGCACTGAGTACGTTGTTCACAAGGTGCTGCTCTGGTAGAGCGGCGATATATCTGAGTCCGATATATTTGAATCGAGATAGGCTCCACTGGGTACAGAATATGTATGCTGGGCAAGCAGATAATATGTGCTTGCCCAGATAAAATTTAGTGGTCCTCGGACAGACATTCTGTTTGTAAATCTGACTGGGCTATAATTATATCGGACCCTGATCTGACTCAGATCCCATCTGCTACGTCCCTGCCGCCAATTCTACCTCCACCGTGCTTGTCCTTCATAAACATCAACCTTCATAATCGTCTGCAGAGTCGAAAGTCTCACATGGAACCTCATTCCACAATCAGAATAAAGCAACTACAATGAGCCAAGAGGTGACTCGCAGCGAAGATATCATGACGGTGGAAGAAGCCATCGCCTTCATCGACTCGTTCGACGTCTTTCTGGGGGATGCCGACAGTGGTAACAGGGTCAGCTCCCCGACTTCCTCCAATTGTGGAACGGTGCACCCCGTCACCAAAAATGTTCCCAAACGGAAGCGCAAGGCGAACCCACCGGGGTACACGACTCGAGTGCAGCAACGCAAGAAGGCGGAGCTTTCGGGTCTGCGGGACCAAGTTCGAGACCTCGAGCAGCACGTGGATCAGCTCAAGAGACGGAAACCAAATTCAGCTTCACAGAAAAATACGCTCGATCCGAGGGCAGCGGCGCAACACGCCAAGTGGGAGGAAATCGTGACGATGGAGTACAATGAGCGGCGTCGGTCTGAAGAGACCAACCGCAAACTCAAACAGATTTTGGCTCTCCAGGCTGAGGTGGATAAGAGCCTGCGGAAGGTTCTGCGCAAGCGCTCGCTGTTTCAGGGCATTGACTTTGTGTTTGACAATGAGCCGGTTTCCAAGTACTCGTTCGCAGCATTTGAGAATAGCAAGTCGATCATGGATCATCTCGAGCAAAAGGTAGTAGAGCTCTACTTGGACTCGGGATCGGTCTTCCAAGCTGCCGGGCCTCCACCAGCCATTACCTGCAGCATGCAGATGAAACACGACAAAGTTCTTGGAATGACGGCGGAAGCGCTGTCGACGACTCCGATGCTGTGCCCTATGGAGGTGGCTGCTGATATCTGCTGGAAGGACTTGAGTATTCCTCGTTCTTGCCCTGAGAAGTGGGCTCGATGCGTACGTTTGTGTGGGTTATGGTAGCTTTATTCTTCTGTCAGATTTCTAACGTGCTCTTGTTGTCTTCGTTTACAGATGAAGGGCAGGGAGCCAAACTCGCACGAGAAAAACTGGATCCTCACGCTGCAGTGTCAGTCCTACGTGAAGCAAGTCAAGGGAGTGCAATTCCTACGCAAGTTCGAAGAGCCCAACCGCATTGTAATCATCAAAGCGGACCTGATGATGCTCAATAACGAAGGCCTGCAGTTCCGCGACCAGACCTGGACGATCATCACGCGTTCGGAGACGAACCCAAACGCATCGGTTGTGCGCGTGTGCGAGCAAATGTACCTTGACCAAAACGTTGGAATCGACAATGCTCGCCTTGAAGATGTCAGGTACGCACAGAACGTAGTGCTGAAGAACTTGAGCTGGAAGCTGCGAGAACACACAGCACACCTGCAAGACGAGCTTATTGAGGAGACACAAAGGTATGGAATTACATCGGTAGTGGCTGGGTATTGATGGAACGCAAGCGAGCGGCCTCAGTTCCGTGATGCCTGCTGGATAATGTATTTGCCTGGTGGTGTTTATTCAATTTTGTCATAGCTATCGACGTCATACTTTCAGGCTCGATTCCTTGCTACGTGGGTTGGATCAAAAGTTTGCTGTCGTGTCGATCGTACCACGTTGCCCAACTTCAACTCAAGCGCGCCTGCGTCGCCTTCTGGAAGTCTCAGCGATGCTTTACCTTGACTCGGTGTCATTCATCATCGGTAGAATGTACATCTTTCGCTACATTTTGGAAATCGATGAAGCTTACACAAAAAATTAAGCCTGACTTGGTGTCGTGCATCCGACTCCGCCTTCTAGAATACTCATTTGATCTCAAGCTAAGCTGTTTCGAGAAAAACGAGGCAGGCGAGAATTTCTTCAGATTAGGTCGATACTGCCTTCGTCACCAAGTCTGATCACGAGCCAAGTTTTTTAAAACTTGGCAGCTTTGCTTAAAAGCAAAGCTGGCAGTGCTCAGTGCTCCTTCGTCCGCGATGATTGAGTCAATCCCACTCAATCAAATCCGGATTGCACAGCGTGCCCGTACTCAGGTTTCTTCGCGTCGAGGAGGTACAACATACCTGTACTCTTACGTCAGAATCGTGCGTTGGACTCTGAATACCACTTGAGCTTAAGATCCGGTTCTCATAAAACCAAGCCTGTTTTTCTACCTTCAAACGATGGTGATTCCTCGGAGCCGAATATTGCTAACTGCCAACTCATCATTACTCTTTGTCCTTGCCAAGAAGTTCTGCCGCCAACACGCCGACTGGAACCACCGAAAGCTCAGCATCTGATCAAGCTGCCGAAGTGGAGACCAGATTTTCTGGGCAGCAAGAAGGAACGATGCAAGCCAGGAGACGTACCCGCGATGCTGGTCGGCGGACGGGTACCAAGATCACGCATTGGATGTGCAGTTCAAGGACAACCTGCCTCCCATCCTGAACGCCCTGGAGATTTAGTCGCGAAGAGCTGCATTATTGGGAAGGGTGCCTGAGGTGGCTGACGAAGGAGTATGCTGGCTTATCCCATCAGCCCAAGTGTACCAAGAGCAGCAGCATCGCTTCGTGGTCATCGCGTGGATCAAGCAGCGCTTTATTGAAGCACGAGCACCGTCCGCCTTCATGAAGAGAGATGCATGCAGTCTTTGTATGGCATACATCTTCTCATCGCCGCTACGCCTGTACTTTGAAGTATGTACAACGCTTACATCAATAGAAATTATCTGTAGGTGCAATCGGCTCTGTCTTCTGCAATCAAGTGATGTCGTGGGAGTATGTCTTCGATAAACGTTTCCTACCGTCGACTACATGTAGCTCAGTTGTTGATTTGGTGGTACTTTCGTTACCGACATACTACCGACATACGAGTGGGGGTGCTGGTCGGTGCGAGCAAAATGCTTCATTCAAGAATTGGTGCGGCTACGATCAAGATCCTTCGCTTTTGTGGTGGTTAGTCCATAAACCATGAACTTCTCGCTGCTATCAGAAAATGATCGGATGGCGCCTTTGGAAGAAATTTTTGCATTCATCGATTGCTGGGAGAGCGAAGACGTCGGCAAAACCAGCGGGGACAGCGAGAGCGCTCGTATTGCACCTGAAGACGACGAACCGCAAAGCCCAACTATCCACCCAGTCACACAAATCGATCCAAGTCTTTCGAGTGTTTTAAGTAAAAAGCTCAAGAAACCACGGAAATTAAGACGAAAGCGAACGGGCTGGAGTTCTTCGACGGGGCTTCAACGACGCAAGAGGGCAGAAATTCAGTTTCTACGCGTGTATGTTCAGGAACTGGAAGTGTATGTAGAGCAGCTAAGGAAGCCCGTTGGGCGGCTGAAGGCCTCGTGGGAATTTCAGAACCCGCAAGAATTAGTTGCATCGGAATATCGAAAGCGTCAGGTAGCCCAGGCAAGGAACAGAGCTTTAAAGTCTGTTGTGAGCGGTGGCAGCGCAGCGCTTCAGAGTATTATGTACAAGAACCTTTCATGAATGCAACGAATAATTTACGTTGCGGTGCTATCATGCTACAACGACCCGAACACCGTAATGAGTGCGTTGGTGACCTGAGTCTTTTCAGGAAACGCACACAATTTGCTGATGGCATTCGCTTTTCCGCCGGTGCCGTGAACGTACGGCCAATAGAGCCACACCAAACGGTGAGAGGGATAGTATCATATACTGCAACACTACTCAAGTTCTCAGTTACCAGAGACACAGTTCGCGACACAATATCAATTGATATCCCACATGCTTACCGAAAACGTTTTCATCAACACCATTAGATACCAAGGGGATACAATTTGATTCCCCTTTCACGCGAGAAAGTTAGGATTGATTGAGTGGGCCCCAATAACAGAAGACCGGATATGCTCTTCGAAGCCGAGAAATCACCTCTCCTAGCATCATACCTGTCTTATTTCTTTCAAGAGCGCAGGGTTAACTCGTATCATGCAGCAATTGATTAGCTTGATTGGAAAATGAGTTGCAGTGCAAAGGTACACACACTTGTATCGTGTCAAATAATCTTCTCGTAGTGTTCGTCTGAAAAACGAATCAGCAACACCCCCGTTACTACATGTAGTATCTCCTATTTTGCTTTGGCAACAACGACGGATTAGATGCATAGGGCTTCACACGGCCAGATCCATGATCTACAAGCTCCACTTGAAATTATTAAGCACCTGCATCGCGATATCAATCATCTGAGATCGTGTGGAGACTGTACATGTGTTTACAGGTACATGAAAATGCCATCTTTGTTGGAGCTGCTCGAGTTTACCCCTCATTGAATAGAGAGGAGAGCTTAGAAAATACTGGTGACAATGAGGCTTTCTCAAACATGGACTTGGTGCAGAAAGGAATGAAAACGAGAAGCAACATAGGCAAAGGGACAAGAGGACGGAGTGGAGCTCTTTTATTGGACTCAACGTCGAGCGAGCTGATTTACTGTACTTGCGAGAGCATCGTACGAAGTAAATGTCAGCAGTATCAAAGTGAGCTGGTAATTTACCATTGTGCTTTTGTGTGGTAACAAAACTACATGTATATAATTATTCGTTGGAATTGAAGTTTGAGGGTTGCCGCAGCGTTTTTGAATGTCGTGTTTCAGATTCTGACCTCAGCGTTACTCATGAACTTGGTGGGCGAATTGATTGAGCCAGAAGTCGTGGATTTCACGGAGAGCTTCGAAGAGGACGAACTTTGGCAGTACTATGAAGGAAAGCGCAAGAGGCGATGACGTCACTCCCTCAGTGTTGAATGCCACTGCTAAACCGGGCTCGACAAACTCTGCAGTGAGAAAAAATCCTTGCAGACGAAAACACCGACCAGGCACCTCGACACAATTACTTCACCGGAAAAACGCAGAAGCGCGAGAGTTACGAGCTCGAGTGTCAGCGTTAGAAGAGTGGCTAGAGCTCATCAAGCGTACTCTTTCCCCAGACATCTCGTCAGATCAGCAGCAAAACAAAAATCCAATTAAGATGCAAACAGGTAGTGGCACTACTGTACCTGCGATGGAGGAATTTTGCGAGAGACGGAAGGTCGAGTCCATCATCCAGAAGCTCATTCAGGCTAATCAAAGCGAAGTTGCTTCCTCTTTGCTCAAATTTCTCCAGCAAAAGTCTAGCCACCAATTTGTGTGGTTTCAACGTACTTGCAAGGAACAGAATCCGTGTTTGCAAGTCTACCCACTGCAAGATCAGCACTGGCGCGAGTGGATAACAGCGACTCACTCCTTGGAAAGCTTGGACAAATCGTGCCGCAGCTGAAAATTTGGGGTGATTATGCCTAACGTGTAAGTTACTTGTGCAATTTCTCTATGGTCGTGTGCATGTAGATGCAAGAGCTAGGACCCGACACCGTGACCAAGAGAAGGCAGAACAGCACTACGGACTTACACATTCTGAGGAGCCCGATCGTAGCGTGCATGTTCGGATGCCCAGATTGCTTCTCCCGACTCGATGGACGGTCATCTCAAAACAGCAGCCAGGGAATGTGACGTCTGCTTTCACTTTCAACTAGGGGTTTTCGCGGTGGAGAAAGACATCAAGTTCATTCACGAAGAGGTGTAGTCGCAGATCTTTTCACTTCCGATCACACTGGCTGTGGCAGCAGGAACTTGTTGTGGAGAAGGCGCCCGCTGTTGCGAGTGTGTCGCTGCAACTACAGTACATGTAAATCCACTGGAAATTTGTTACCTCCACGACCGAGTTGTTGATGCACGAGCACTACATCTTTGGTAAATTGAGGATACAATTTTGCATTCTGTACATATTGCCATGTCTTGCTTGTGTATCGTTGTGCTGCTTGCCTTCTAAGCAAGCACACGTCGTCGTCTCCTCACAATCCACCAACTTTCGCTTCCGTGAGCAGCAAACCACAAGCACTTGAAGACAACGTCACGCACGCATCGTGGTGTCGAGATGAGCCTTTCGCCAGTACGCGCCGAATAAGATTTCCATGTCAATCGAACGAAGGTGACGACCATCTTGAACATAGCTGCAAAATCGTCAAGCTTTACTTTACTTTTTCATCCGTACTTTATCTGTAGGGCCAAAACTTTTGACCGAGTCCGTGGAATCGGCGGACTCGTTCTTCTATCAGGATGGCAAGAGCCACCACACCGCTCGAGGGGGGAAATGAGGCGCCGCATGCGCCGTCGAGTCGGGGAGGCATTCGCTCTGCCGGTGCAATATTGAAATTGCCGTCTGGTGCAGTAAACACGCCGGTCTGTACTCGACCGGAGCGAGCCGTCGGGCTCGCCCACGCGTTTCGTCATCGTGGGCGTCACAAGGTCCACGACGTAGTGGAGTCACTCACTTGTAGCCCTTCAGGCGGCCGTGACGCCTGTAGGCTTGGGGGTGGGCGTCGTGGCCGCCGAGACGCTTGACGTCTTCATGGGGCCGCGCGCCTTGTCGTTCTTGCTGTCTGCGAAGAACTGCGCCGCGTAGTCGGTCGAGCCCGCGGCCGTGGCGCCCG
>JAHWLE010001053.1:0-14565 GCA_024679135.1 Phytophthora foliorum
CCACGAACTTCTTCTCCAGCGCCTTCTTGCGCTCCTCGAGCCCGGGCGCCTGCATTGCTACCAAAATTGTATTTTTGTGTACGTGGCCAAATTGTCGATTACCGGGTTTAGCGACGCCGGTTTTGTGTACGTGCCTTTTTGTATGGTATCAATAAGGACATGGCTGTGATAAGGACATATATTCAACTTGTCCAGCAGTGATGGGTTTGCCTCGCTACAAGTGACTCGATGGCACGGATGGGGGGGGGGGGTATAGTCGCCGGTCCACAGTTGCACAATAGTTGAAGTGCCTTGAGTAAACCAACAACTCTCCCTCCTACCAAACGAGAGAAAGCGTTTCCTACCCTCTGAGCCGCGCTCGGTTTCAGTTGGCATAGATGACTGTCCCTCGTGTGCCTGTCAGCGCGTTGTCGCTCATTCAGGCTGGGCCTGTGCGGCCCAGGAGTTTCTGGTCTCTGTGCTCTCAAGTTTCCACCGAGGACCCCACAAAGCTGTCGGACAGCCTGCTAGCATGTGCGTGCTTGCCGTGCTCTCGGTGGTACGACTTGAGCTGTTGTCCATAAGTAATTGGACTTTGTGCGCGTTAGTGCCGATTAGTTCGTGGTACTTGCTTCAACTGCGCTGCCCTCGCGAAGAGGGGGCTGACTGAGAAGCGGCTGTGTGAAACCACAATAATTCGCCACTCACGTAAAACTTAAACCATCGCGAACGTCGGACTATTGCTAGCAAAGGTTACTAATTGCATAGAATATATCACTTGAGCTGGTGGACAGGAAGGCACTCCGCGTCCGGATTCCAAGTGCCTCACTGCCGCTTCACCAAGGTGAGCCTGTCCACGCTAACGCTTGAAAACGTTCCTGTCCATTGCGGTGGATACGATTCGACGCCAAGTTACAGCTCACTTCCTGCTGGACACGGGACTCCGGAAGCCGGTCCATGGGCTGAACACTTCGGCGCCCCCGAGAGCTCCGACGAAACGCTCGAGTGACTCAAGTCGAGCATGGCACTCACTCAGGTGAGCCGCCTCCAAAGATATCAAGAGTACAGCGGCGTGCTGCAGTAATTGCCGTTACTTCAGGCCCGGGGCACCTTCGCCACGAAAATGCACCGCCCCTATAGTGTTCGGCCAGACGCAGGAAGCACTCCGAAAGATGGTCGCTCTTCCGGCTTTTCTTCAGTCTGACAGACGCAGCTGCATGCTGCTTGGGGCTGTCCCGAGGTGTAGCATGGCGCAGCGAGGCCAACACAACTGCATTTCACGTCTAACGGCGTAGTCAACCCTTCTCGCACCACAGTCTGTCAAGATGGTGTCGTTGCGGGGCTTACAATCTACCTCCTCTGAAATGGAGACCGGAAGATCGACTAGTACGAACACTAGCACCGCTTCCGCCCTCACATCGGCGACGGAGAGTACATCATCAACAGGAACCACCACCACCTCGGCGGCCACCACGGCGCCATCTTCAAGCTCCAGGTCGGTGACGACTAAGAAGGAAACAACTTCGTCGGGAGAGTTAATTACCACAGTCACAACCACTACCACAACAGTGAGCTCGAGCACGTCGAATGCCAGTAGCAGCACCACATCATCGACCAGTAACATAGCTTCCAACGGCACGACCAGCGAGGGCAACACTGTCACCAAAGGAAACGCAGGCAGTGTCTCAATCACGACTATTACCACAACGGAAGGTGAGAACGGGTCATCGCCAGTGACGACGGTAACCACGGACAATGGTGTAAATACAACCAGTACTTCCACCACCAAGGACGCGGTCACGGGAATCACGACTGTAACAACGATTACCAAGTCGGACACGGACATGAATGGATCTGCGAGCAGCTCTACCACTTGGGTCACCACTTCTAGCGGTTCATCAGGAGTGGTGGGTACCACGGAAAGCACCACTGCCACTGAAACTTCAAATGCAGCGGGTTCTTCGGCATCTACAAGCACAACTGCAGCATTGTCTTCAGCAGAGGCAACGATGGAAGGGGCTTCTTCTTCAACGACAAGTACAAGCACTTCCAGAACCACAGAAGGAAACTCGGTTTCCTCGATAACTGATGCGAGCACTACCGGCATCACCACTTCAACGGGGGGAAACTCGGCAAGCACCACGAGTGGAACTGCGACGAACGGGGCGATCGGTACTATCACAACGACCGGATCCACAAACAGCGGTGCCAATTCGGCTACCGCAACCGCTTCTTCTGGCACCGCCGCGAGCTCGACTACCACGAGTACGACAAACACAAGTACGAGTTCTTCAACGGGGTCAGCAAATGGCGCTAGTAATATATACACCTCTTCTGGTGCTGCGAACTCAGCCACTACCAGTACAACGACAACGAGCTCAGCAAACGGTGTTGCTACTACCACAGCTTCGTCTGGAGAAAAGTCGACGACAACTACCACCGTCTCAACTGATGGCAGCAAGGCGAGCAACGATGCCAGTGAAACTTCGACCACCTCCACAGCGGCGTCCTCTGAGGGGTCTACTAGCTCCGCCAATACCTCTATGACCGGCTCCAGTTCAATGTCCACTCCAGTTGTCAGTTCGTCTGGCTCCTCTTCGACTTCGTCCTCCCTGGCAAGTTGGTTCACTAGCAACTTCCGCGATGATGAGACGCAGCTTGTTGTGGGCGCTATAAGCTCAACTACAACGGCGGGCGAGGCTCACCAGGTGTGCGATGGACTCCCGGCACTGGTGACTCGTTCAAGCACCGAGACGCCGAACGGTGGCTGCCCGGATGAACTTACTTCTCTCAACGCGTCTTGCACGTGCCTTACGGGCTACAGCGAGACCGCAAGCTCGTGGGCCTTTCACGTCACCACCGAGTCCTGGAATTCAACCACTAGCACGACCACGCGTTCGCTGACGCAGTCGTCTTCAGATGAGCTAGCAATCAACACCATTCGTCCAATTTGGGTGTCTTCCAGTCTGGAGACGTTGGTGATTGAGGGTGCCGGGGAAGCTCCGGTTGAAATTGAGTTCATTGACGAGAACCGTATTGCTTCGGGCTCTTCACTGAACCTAGTGCGGTCGGCGAGCAACTCTACAAACGTTTCAACGCTCTCTCTTTACAACCTGGACCTGAACTCTGTGTCGGAAACCAACTCGGACTTCGTGCCTGCTACAGTCACAAATCTGACGTTGCGTAAATGCAACATCTCGACGCTAAGTACTAGCTTCACGCGCGATTGGAGCTGGCTCCAGTACCTCGATCTGTCGTCAAACAACATCGACACCGCGTACATTGGTGGTGCCGACCTCAAGGAACTGAACCTGTCTCACAACGCACTCGCGGTGTTTCCAGCAGGAAGTCTCAACTCCAGCGGTTTGCAAGCGCTCTACATTCAGGGCAACGACATCACGGACTTCAACGTGAGTCAGGAACAATTCGAGAAGATCCAGGGTCTCACAGCTTTCACGGCTGACCAGCCAGAGTCCTCCTCCACTTGCCAGGATGGCGCATGGCAGTCGGCGCACGGCACCACTTTCTGTGTGCTTGGCGCGTCTACCGCTGCAGTCCCAGATCCGTCACGATCATCGGCATCGAGCAGTGACGACGACCACGACGGACTTGGTTTGCTGGGTTACTGGCTTATCGCGGGTGCTATCATTGTGTTTTTCCTGCTTCTGTTGGTGCTTTGGCAGCGTCGTCGCCACAGCCGTGAACGCGAAAGCAGTCCGATGGTGTCGCCCGAGGCCGTGGAGCCGACAACCCCAAAGTACAACGGAGACGATGCCTTTGGCGATGCACTTAACCGTGACGCGGGTGCCTCTGCTGTTGCTTTTGATATTGCAGCTGGAGTTTACGCGAACTACCGTTCCCACGGCAACAGCGTCGATAGCGAAGACACCGCACTAGGTGTGAGTCTATCTAGCGCCTTGGCTTCGTGTCGACTGGATTACGGCGAGGTGACTCTCGGTCGTTGCATCAGTCGTGGCGGATTCGGACTCGTGTTCGTGGGCAGCTACCGAGGACAGCAAGTTGCAGTGAAGAAGATCCGCAACGACTGCGGCGTCGGGCACGAGCAAGTCGAACAGTTCGTGCGCGAGATTTCGCTCATTTCTGCGCTTAATCACCCTCGTATCGTAGAATTCATCGGTGCGTGCTGGACCACGCCCGCTGAGCTGTCAGCGGTGACCGAGCTGATGGAGCGTGGTGACCTGCGCGATGTCACTCGACGATTCAAGCGCCGCGGCTACCGTCTCACATGGGAGGCACACAAGGCAGTCATTGCGTTGCACATCGCTGAGGCTTTGACGTACTTGCACGGACTGAGCCCGACGGTGATTCACCGTGACCTGAAGGCCAAGAACGTGCTGCTGAACGCCGACATGGAGGCCAAGCTCAGCGACTTCGGCATTGCACGCGAACGTAGCTTCTATGATGGCAGCGAGCACATGACGGTGGGCATCGGCACGTCGTTCTGGATCGCCCCAGAGGTTCTGCTTGGTCGCGACTACGATGAGCGCGCGGATATCTACTCGTTCGGTGTCGTACTCTCCGAAATTGACACGGATGACTACCCGTACTGGAACGCGCAGCACCCGCCGCAGGGCAAGGTGCAGGAGAACGACATTCTTCGTCTCGTGGCCCGGGGTGCCAAGCGCCCGGCCTTCTCGGATGACTGCCCTCCAGCTATCTTGGAGTTGGCTGCACGCTGCCTCCGTGCCGACCCCGAAGAGCGCCCCAGTGCCTCCGATATCGTGGTGTACTTGCAGGAGCTTGTGCAGGACCGCAACTCGAGCCCGAGTTTTTCGTCAATGGTACGACCTGGAAACTCGTTCGACTTCAGTACCAACAACAGCTCGCCCACGCGCACGGCACCGGCCAACACTATCGTGAACCTGCGTCCTTCAGGCCAGCAAATCCAGGAAAGCCAAGCTATGGCAGTGCCCTCGTCAGCGGCTGCAGCCTATGCCGCTGGAAAGCACACAACGAAGACGACGACTACCACCACTACAAAGGTAGCTTCTTCAAGCATTGGTGCAGGTGCGGCATCGAATTATCGGCCCGCCGCGGCGGAAGCACTTGCTCCTGCACACGAAGTGGTGGTGTCTTCGCCCCAAGTGACCCACCAAGTAGTGCGTACCAAGCTGCCTCCCAAGGGAAAGCGAGCCACGACTACGGCTACGACAACAACGCGGCGAGCCGAGCAGGGGAGTGCCGGAGCGATTACCGGGGGACACTTCACTACTGGGATGATCGTAGATAACAAAGGGCGGGGCTTTGGCAGCGAGAGAATTCCATCGAGCCCAAGCCACGCCAGACTATCGTTCGGCGGCCCCACGTCACCAGCCAGCCTTCGAGCAAACCATCAAGCGGCGTTGGATAATTTAAACCAGCAGCGACAGCTGAGCTCATCGAGTGGAGAAGCCTCTGCGGACGGCATCGATCGCCGAGGGCAAAGGTGGGCCGTGTACGAGAATGTCAAGGAGCTATAGATTCTAATCCAGTTGTGTGAATAATGGATACGTTTTCAATGTCAAGTCGAAGCTGCCACTTTTAAGAAAGCTCATCATGCGGTCGGTCCTTGGAGACATGAGACCAAGCATGAAGCATGCATTTATTATAATAGGTGGGATCCACTGCAAATTCGTTGTTTACAAGCTGTGTCAGTGCGCTAACACCTCAGCTATGATTCCAGTGTGTGAAAAGTATAACCAGGTGTAGCAGGCGATGTGCTGCACACCGCATACTACAGTCCGAAGCAATACCTTTAACGTTTCACTGGCGACAGTACTTTGGTTCATTTTCACGAGTAACTTGCTCGGAGTAAGGCAAACACCTATCCAGATGAGACCAGCAGTCCGACGTCGGAGTGTCTCGAGCTGGGGTGACGCAATGGTCTTTCCAGCCTGGAAATATTACTCACGGCTCATTTGTTGGTAGTTTCTTATGCGCATCGGACGTCGAACCGATGCCCTCTCGAGCAGAATACGACGCCAATTATAATGCCCCCATGTTGGCATGAGCACCGATACCAACTGCACAACGTATTGATGACTGCAACAAGCACGATTTGAAAGTACCAGGCGCTCCATGCTGATCACATCTGCAAAACTGAAGCCCGAACACAAAAATGTACAAGTACTATAGAGTGCACTCGGCGTCCAGCTCAATTGCTGGAGCCCACTCCAGCATAACGGAGCCCCACGTCAGGCGGACTCGGATTCTTCTTTATTCGGCCTCTCGGTCAGGACACTAGCAACCGCCACTCTGACCCATTCAGGACTTTCGGCTTTCAGCAACTGGCACGAATCTGAATTCTCGAAGACCAACTCCATTCCCTATTTATACGGCTACTCGGGTGCCGCTTATTCGTGCTGGATGAGTTCAACGTCTGCGTCGGGGCTATCGGACGTGCAGATTGAAAATGTGCAAAGCTGGCTCGTCGACAATTTCCTCGATGGCGAGACACAGCTCTTCGGTGGCCCAAACAAAGCACTTGAGGCATTGGATTCCAGCCTTCAGGTATGTGGTGGACTACCATCACTTATGACAAGGTCATCGACAGTGAAGCCCAACGGTGCCTGTCCCGAGGTCTTTACAGCCGTGAACGCTTCCTGCACCTGCTTGACTGGATTCGACAACAAGGATAATGCATGGGAGTTCCATGTACAACCAAAAGGTAGTGGCAATAGCACGGCTGTATACCCCGCGGCGCTGAAGTCGACAGACATATTAGAGATTGACGCCATCCAGACTCTCTACGTACCCGAAGCGCTACAAAAATTGTGAGCTGCAGATTCAACTCAAGGTCTACATTAACAGTGGACTAACGTTTTGGCAATCAATTACTACAGAAGTATTATAGGTATTGGCGACTCGCCACTCTCACTCACATTTCTGCCAGAGTATCGGAATCAAGCCAGCGAAGAGCTTCCCATCACTCGTACACTCGATTCAACGTCGAATTTAATGACCATGTACGTTGGAAGTCTTGCTAAAAAACTATTCTCTCAAATTCGTTGTAGTAATGATGGTGACTGCGTTTTGGTTGTGATTTTTGTGCACCAGTGAGTTGGTGAATATTGATATGTTCACGATTGTCACAAGTGTTTCCGCATTTATGCCGCCTTCGACAACCAGTGTGTGAGTGGCCGAAAGCAAAACATTCCCGGGCCTACTGATTTTGCATCGATTTTTTTAACGGGGGCTTGCCTGGTGTTCGTAGAACTCTGCGGAATTGTAACATCACCTCATTTGGTTTCGAGTTTACCTTGGGCCTGAACAATCTTACACAATTGTAAGCAGAGGTCACGCCATGGAAAGATGAAGTAACTTTCGCTAATGATCTGCTTGTGCTGGCGATGAATTTTAAACACAGAGATCTATCTTCGAACAATTTGGTCACCGCTTACGCAGGAACCGGAAACGAGCTTTTTGCGGACCGATGTTCTCTAACGTTGTGCGGACTGGAGGAATAGTACGTATCTCGATTTTCTTTAAATGGTATTCGTGCGCTCTGAAACTTATTGTGTCTGTACGCAGTAACCTGTCCTACAACAAACTCACGGTGTTCCCCACGACGCCGTTGAACGTGAAGACACTGAGGAAATTGTACGCCCTCTCTCGGTTGGTCATTTTCAGACTCCACAATCCAAATCTGATCCAGTAATAATTCATTGATTTGTGCTTGACAGCTACATTCAGGGGAACGATATCAGCAACTTCATTGTAAATTCCACTACGTTCGAACTAATCAAGGACTTGGCGGACTTCAAGGCGGATTCGACCGACAACTCCGCGGCGTGCAATGCGGGGCATTGGGAAATTGCACACGGCACGAATTTTTGTGTCACAGATAATGGCTCGGTTTCGATGACAGGTTGAGCTAGTATGTGGTCCTGTTCACCTCTTTTTGATCGCTAACTATCAACATTGTGGTGCCTCACACAGACAACTCGTCGAGTGGCACGAACCCGCTTATGTTCGTGGTTTTTGCTGGTGTTGTCGTGGTAATTCTGCTGATGTACGTACTGGCGTGGCAATGGATCACCTACCGGAAATATCGATCATCGGAGACGCTTTCGCGTGCATCCAGCCACGACCACTTGTATTCAATCTTTAACCCCGACTTCGAGGTCCATGAAACGATGCGTGTGCGGTTGGCTGCCGACCCGATCATCGTGACCAACAGACTTGACTACGATGAGGTGAAGCTCGGGCGATGTATCAGCAGGGGTGGCTTTGGTTTGATATTCACAGGCACGTATCGTAGCCGCCCAGTAGCCATCAAGAAGATCCGAGTGAATAAGGATGCCGAGTCAGACCAGATTGAACAGTTTATCAGGGAGATCGCGCTCATGGCGATACTTCGGCATCCACGGATCGTCGAGTTTATAGGCGTGGCATGGGAAGCTGTCGTGGACTTGTCGGCAGTGACTGAGCTGATGCAGCGCGGCGACTTAAGCACGGTGCTGCGGGCGAGTGGCTATCAACTAACTTGGGGCGACCAAAAAGCCACGATCGCGCTTCATATCGTCGAGGCCTTGGCTTACCTGCACTCGTTGAGCCCAAAGGTGATCCACCGGGACCTGAAGTCCAAAAACGTGCTGCTGAATGAGGAGATGGAAGCCAAACTCATTGACTTCGGTATCTCGCGCGAGCGCACTGACACGGAGATGCACATGACTGCTGGCATGGGCACCTCGTTCTGGATCGCACCCGAGGTGCTGAGCGGTCAGAACTACGACGAAAAGGCCGACGTGTTTTCCTTCGGCGTGGTGCTCTCCGAGTTGGACACGAACGACTACCCGTACTGGAACGCGGCCAACTTGCCGGGCGGCAAGCTGCAAGAGGGCGAAATCCTGCACCTCGTGGCCACCGGTCAGATGCGACCATCGTTCTCAGCCGGGTGTCCTGCCTCAATTGTGGGGGTGGCGAATCGCTGCTTGCAAGTGAGACCCGAGGACCGGCCTAGTGCCGCGGAGCTGGTGCAGGTTTTCCAGGAGGAGTTGGTCGTGCTTGGGTGTCCTCTATTAACATCAGAGCGTCCTCCTTGAGCGGACAGTATCGACTCGGCAGCAGAAAAGGGTAGCCGCGATGACTCAGCCTGCGGCAAGATAATATTTATACAGACAAGCGCTGGTAACGGGTAGAGCGCGAGTGTGTCGTTTGATGTGCATATTGTTTTGCATCCACCAACCTTCGGGTTGCCCCCACATGGTCTCCGTTGCAGCCTTGCAGGCCACAGAGTAGTAGCGGCTGGACCGATGAGGACGGTTCCGGCTTCAAGGCGACTTTGCCCATAAGCGGTGACGACGCAGTGGGACGAGTTGCAGCGGTCAATGCTCAAGAACGCGTTGACCTTCGTGCAGAGACCGAGCCGCGCCTCAACACCGCGACAAGATGCCGACCAGCAAGATTCAGCCGAGCGTGCAGTCTTCCTGTGTAGTGATTGCATTGACTCAATGCCATTGCTGCGATTCACTTGACGCGTTCTCAGTGCTTGGATAAGATTTCTCGTCGGCATTGCACATTGCGCTCTATAAGACAGCGGATGTACCGAGCAGTTGATTGATGATTTATGCCCGCGTTGGCGGAGCTGTCCTCGGCCTGAGGCGTTCAGCGCGGCGCAGCAAGCACCGGACTGCTCAGAAAGCGCCGTGCAAAATGGCGCGACTAGCGACTGCAATGGTCTGTTGACCGCGCCGACCGAGCGTTGCCATTGCAGTGGGCGCCCATTTCTGTTTCGCAGCCGGGTTGGGCGCTCGCACGATGCTAACCAACGTTCATGACTCGATCCGCATACATATTGTTGTATCAGGCGGAGACCGTGCGTGCAGCCTACTTTCCGACCACTTTTTCCCGGCCACGTCGCCCCTCCCCGCGTCGTATCACGTACTATCTGCTTTAAGGGTCTGCCCTCCCACGCAAAAAAATAAAACAAAAGAGCCATCACCGAAAAAGCAGCATGGCGCCAGCAGAGAGCACAACCTGCTGTCACTCGCTCTTCCGTCGCGTAACGCGCGAATCGATAAAATCCTACTAAAATAATAGGATAAAATGCTGCGGATACTGGCGACGCTGGCGATGACGGCGGCGGTCGCGGCCTCGGCGTCTTCCAGCGGCAGCGGAGTCGAGATCGACGACCAGGTCAAGGCGTGGCTCGAAAACTACATGGAAGACGGCGAGACGCGCCTCTTCCCGAACGACATCAAGAGCGTCTGGGGCAGCACCATCGGCAGCAGCCTCACGGCCAACTGGAAGGCGCTGCCCGTCGTGTGCGACGGCAAACCGTCCGTGCAGACCAAGTCCAGCTCGCTCACGCCCAACGGAGGCTGCCCCGACGTGTACACGAACGCGAGCGTGAGCTGCACGTGCCTCGAGGGCTACGACGGCGCGACCGAGTGGGAGTTCTACATTGAGCCCAGACAGGAACTTGCGGCCCAGCCGCTGACGCTCGAGTTCGGCGCTACGCTGGGCCTCACGTCGCTCGTGACGATTGTCGCGCCCGACGAGTTGACGGCCATTAAGATCGTCGGCGTCGGCGCGGACGTGGTGACGCTCAACGTCACGGCTGAAGCCACGGGGTGGGACGACTACGACACGTCCAACCCGTCGTTGATGGAGGTGGGCACGGACTCCAAGCTCGAGAAGATGTGAGTGCTGGCTGTTGTGAGGGGCTGAGTGGGGTGTGTGGTAGTGACGGTCATCATCTTGTTGTAGCACGTTGGAGAACGTGGACTTGTTCACTGCGCTGGACGCCTCGACGGACTACATCCCGCTCGCGATTGAGAACTTGTACGTTTGGGCTTGCAAGTTGGATGCCAGGACAGGTGAACTGACAATTGGGATATTTGTAGGACACTGCGGTACACGAACATCAGCCAGGTGACTTCCACGTTCCTGCAAGGCTTTGCCAGCCTTGAGTATCTGTACGTGTGGATTTTTCGGCAGTGTTTTATCGTTGATCTAACGTTCTCTTTGCTCTTTCCATTGCTGCAGGGACCTCTCACACAACAAGCTGCACGGCACGTACTCGCGCATCTCGTCGCAAATGTGCACGGCCAACCCATGCCCGATGAAGTCCATCAACGTCAGTAACAACGCGCTGACGCAGATCCCGTACCGCATGTTCTACCTCAACCAACTCAACAGTCTCTACCTTGAAAACAACGCAATCGAGAATTGGACTGTCTCGAGTGACCTTTACGAAAGCATCGCCGGACTCACGAACTTTAACATGGATCCACCCAACGACACGTACACCTGCGACAATGGCACGTGGATGACCGCTCACGGTATCGAGTTCTGTGTGCTGAACAGCACAACAGCGTCAACAGCGTCGGATACGGGGTCGAGCAGCAACAGTTACCTTATCTACGTGATCGTTGGAGCCTGTGTTATCGTATGCGCACTGATCTTCGTGTTCATCCGACAGCGTCGTGCGCACAACCGCCGCAAGGAGCGAGACGAGTCGGTGTTTGATCACACGTTGTCGTTCGACTCGCACTTCACAGCCAATACCAACATCATCAATGACCCGCTCATTATTGCTCACCGCATTCCGTTCAAGGACGTGAAGGTGGCCAACTGCATCAACAAGGGCGGCTTTGGTCTTGTGTACAGCGGTGTATACAACCGCCGTCGCGTGGCCATCAAGCGCATTCGAACAGATTTGTGCCAAGACATGAAGCATGTGGAGGCGTTTATGAAGGAAATCTGCCTTATTTCAACGCTGGAGCACCCGCGGGTTGTTGAATTTATTGGCGTGGCGTGGGACACGCTGCGTAACCTGAGCGCCGTGACTGAGTACATGGAGCGTGGAGACTTGCGCGAAGTGCTGCAGAGCTTCCAATTGCGCAACACTCCGCTGACGTGGGAGGCCCACAAGTATCGCATCACGCAGCACATCGCTGAGGCTTTGACGTACCTGCACTCGCTGGACCCGAAGTTAATCCACCGTGATCTCAAGTCTAAGAACGTCCTGCTGAACACGGAAATGGAAGCCAAGCTTAGCGACTTCGGTGTGTCACGTGAACGCCACGCCATGGAGACTCACATGACGGCGGGTATCGGAACGTCTTTCTGGATTGCTCCTGAGGTGCTGCTGGGCAAGGACTACGACGAGCGAGCCGACATTTTCTCTCTGGGTGTTGTTATCTCGGAAATTGACACGGAGGACTACCCCTACTGGAACGCTAAGAACCCACCGCAGGGTGGCAAGGTGGAGGAAACCGCCATTCTGCGCATGGTGGCGGCAGGCGAGCTCATCCCAGACTTTACGGAGGACTGCCCCAAGGCGATTCTGCAGTTAGCAAAGGCTTGCTTGGCTGTAAACCCGGATGACCGCCCGTCAGCTACAGAAGTAGTTTACGCGATTCAGCAGATCATGGCCCGTTCGTCGGTCAGCTACTACGGTGGAGCGAGCATGAACTCGTCATCGTCGACTGCTTTCCGTCCAATGTCGCTGTAACTTGGACGGACAATTAAATAAGATTTTGGAGAAAAAGGTGGCGTCCGTACAGACGCGTAAGATAATGTGGATAGCGTTAGAAGTATCAACAAGTCAACCTGAGCTCGTGTTGAAGCGCTTGGCGCGTGATATCTTGTCATGTCCTCTAGCTACCCTCACCGCACTTCGTTCGGGTCTGCTTCTATCCATTTATCTATCCGAACTTGCCGTCAAAGCCGACGAATCCCGTGATCTTGAAAATGGGAAAGAAAGTCTTCTTGTGCAAATTGGAACACCAATTCCAGGCACTCGTGAGACGGCCATCAATGCAAGATCCAGCCTCGAAAAAGTTATCAGCACCGCTGCCGTCAAAGGCCTCACGGAAAAAGTCGGCCAGGATTGTGCGCTTGAGTTTGTGAGCACCGCCGAAAGTGGTGTCCACGTATCCTTGGATAGCAGTCGACGACTCGCACATCGACTCGATACTATCGATAGCCTTCACGATCGGGCGCAGAATGTGCCCCACCTGCGTATACTTATCGATGAACATAAGAGCGTTTGGCACATTCTTGTCGCCTAAGTGGATGACACTGGAGCCCACCCACGAGTCTAGGTTGCGCTGTGTCGAGTGCAAGATAACGTGCATCGCACGCGATACTCGAGGGGCTGGCTGGATGCGGTGCAGTCCCTGACCAGTATCCGTCAGTTCATAACGCGTGCCGTCGGCTAGCAAGTCCTCGTCGGTCAGACACCATAGGCGGAACATGTCATGCGCAATCTCGCGCCAGAGCGTCAGCGACTGGAGCACGTAGTTGTACTGCCGACTGTGCGAATGGGACAACCGCGCTCCGTCGTTGCCGCTAATGATGGCCAGCGAGCTGTCTTCCTGCTCGTCGTCTGGGTTGAAATGCGTGGTGAGCAGTCTAATCATGCGATCGATCGGGTCTCGCTCGAAGTAGAGGTGGTAGTTGTTATCAGCGATCGAGTAGAGGCACTGCTGAAGAGAGTCGCGGGTGAGACGTCGACTTTCGTACTTGTCGCTCAAAGCTCGAATTGCCTGCTCCTTCAGCTTGATTTGCCGCTGGATCTGAAGGCGGGACTTGCCCTCTGGGGCGACCACCATCGTAGCAGTCTCAATTCGAGAATCTCGCAGCATGTCGAGGGCACCTCCAGCTTCCAGCACATCGTACACAGTGCGGATCTTGTGGAGGCATGAGAACCCCAGCAGTTCCTGAAGTTCCGGGCTCACGGCATCCTGCAGCAAGTACATGAGCTTGCCATACTCGCCACGCATTTTCTCCGGGTTCATGATCTTGTATCGTCTGCCCAGCTCGAAGATCTCCTGAAAGAACTCGGCGCTCTCGGCAAAGTTTTTTTCGTCCAGGACTTCTTGTCCAGCCTTGTAGTCCGACGCCACGGCCAGTGCCGAGAGGAATCCGCACACATCTTGCAGTTGGGCACGCACACGCTTAGCCGCCGGCAAGAACTTGGGCGTGTCCAGCTTGTCCGTGTAACTGCTCACACACAGCGCCGCCTCCAGGGCTCGCAGCAGCTTGCGTTCTTCGTAGGTGAGTCGCACTGGGATGTACTTGGCTCGCTCCAGCATCTCAGCGGCAGCTTCCGCACTCGCAGTGGCGGCGTTGCCGTTGGTAAGTCGCGCGGGGCCGAGAGCCGACGGGTAACCTAACAGATAATGACCCATCAAGTTACAAATGTTACGGCGAGGTGCAGGTTCATCAGAGTCGGAAGCATCGGAGCCGCGGTCGACAGCGCCATGCATACCGCGATCAAGGTCTTCTTCCTCACTGCTACTAGTGTCGCCGTCCAGCTCGTCCTCGTCGCTCTACACAAAAAGTAGCACCGACAGACAGCACACACACAAAAAACACATCCTCGTTGTTCTCAGTCTCCTCCGCCCGTTAAAAGCCACGCCCCAGCAACCTCCAAAGACACCGTCGTACATCGTAGTCCACTGCGTCTCTCGCCGTCTCCATCTCCACGTCCACCGGAGCCGCCGCTTTGGACGCCGGGAAGCGCGGCTGGAACGTGTGCTTCCGCCGGTTGCCCTTGCGGTGCTGGCCGCCGCAGCACAGCTCGCAGAAGTAGTCGTGGCACTGCTCGCAGAAGAGCTCGGCCTCGTGCGCCTG
>JAHWLE010001054.1:0-14561 GCA_024679135.1 Phytophthora foliorum
GGAGATGAAGCGCCAGTCGGCCGAGGCGCTGCAGTTAGTTCAGAAGAGAATGGACGGACAAGTAGTTGAGGAGGAAGAAGAGGATATTGAAGAGAAATCGTCGTCTTCTGAGGAGGAGGAGGGCCTCCGTGTGGTCGACGACCCCGAGGACGTCCTCCGCGGCAGCTTGAGCAGCGACCCGACCAGGTCCCGGAGCTCCTCGTCCAGGAGGTCCAGCACCTCGTCGCGTCGTCGCAGCGCGGCCGAGGAGCAGCAGGAACGAGAGGACGAGATCTTGGCCCACGAGACCCAGAGACACGAGTACTCGGAGGAGGTGAATCGACGCATGAGTCAGGCCACGCAGCTCTACGCCGAGGCCATCAGCGCACTCGACTACGCGCTGCATCCGAACCGGCAGCCGGACGTCGAGCCGTCTCCGAAGCCGCTTCTACTTGGCGTCAAGAAAGGAAGCGCCAATATGCCCAAGAGTGAGTGGATTTAAGGAAACAGGTTTGGACTGGCGGAGGAAGGCAGTTTGAAGACGTTTGAAAGTTGAAGGTGGAGCGATGGTGTATAGCAAGATTTCTTCGCCAGGAGGAGCACGTAGCACTAGTTTGGTATAAAAGGCGACGGCGATATTTTATTTTTTTTGAAGAAGTACTTAGGAAGAGCACTAACTACAGTAGTAAGAGAGTATGAATGGTGAATAAGCGAGGAAGCTACGAGCGTTGAAAGTTTGCAGTTGTTGACTCACTCCGCAGATCGACTGAAAGCAACAAAGTGAGGATCTTCTAGCGGAGGGTTCTCAACTCTGTCATACCCGTCGAATGTCAGCTTGTCCGTCTTCATCTCGGCAAAAGCTTGGCGCTGAATCTTCACGTCGAAGGGCAAATAACTGACGACAACAAGAAATAATGTTTTTTAGATGGGCCGATAATGTTAGGACAAACACAACAGTACATGAGTTCCAATGACGGCGTCGTCTTGAACGCGTGCTCGTTCACGACAGCAAGAGGATTGAGGTCGAGATGTCTACCAGCAACAGATATCATTGTGAATCAGCGAGAAAGTCGAAGAACGGCGTTCTTGCTGCGACTCACAAGGTTTTGAGTTGCGTCAGTGGGGCTGTCTGCGTGGTGAACATGCCCTCGCTGTCGTTCACGTAACCGAGAAACATTTGGGGCACGACATTCGTGAACTTGTTCCCTGACAGGTCCCTGCCACGCCAGTGGTTCAACCAACGTAACAAATGAGATGAGGCATTCCGTCCAGCGCGCTGCAACATTTAACATCGTACAAGTGTGTGGTGGTTGTGGGGATGTTGATTGGGATTTCCTGCAATCAAAGGGGTCGTCATATTGGCCAGGCCTACCGTGCGAGTTTCACATGGGGTCAGCCAGCTTTACTAAAACTCACCTCAAGTCCGCGAAACTCGCAGTAAACGGACACTCGAGCTTGGCCGATGCAGTGGCACTCCGTCGGGCAACCCCCAACGTACTGGAGCAGAGCGAGCACATGCAGGGTGAGTGCAAGCAGCTCACACCACCACATCGCAGGAACCGGGCGTCCTTCAAAGATCCAAACGTCGCGAAAAGCGTTATGTGGGCATGTGGCGCTGACTGGACGCAATTGACGCAGTGCAGCCATCGGACCACGCAAGTGATTCTCGATGGTCGATGACAGCTCCGTTTGCTCAAGGCTGCACTTTAGACCATCGCACTTGGCACGCTGACTCAACGCCAGCCAGGGCTCGTCTAACGACTGACGCAGTCTCCGGCTATTACTTTGCAGCATGAGAATGAAATTTGTGCGGTGGCTACCACCCGCAGTGCGATGGTGCAATACTGAGGTCGCAGCTGGGGGCATTCAGCCGGTAACTGCTGGCCGCTTCCCGCTTCTTGCTGTGGTAACGACCCCGCCGCTGTCTCATGATGCTCTGGATTTTGCACTGCAGTGGCGCTCGAGACGATGCTCCAAGGCGTTTTGAGCTAGCGTTGGTTAGCGCAAACGCAGCGCTCTTCGCACCTGCATCTCTTCCGCCGCTCCATTTGCAACGCTTGAACTTGACCTCCGAGCAAGTCTGCCTGCATTCGGCCCAGTGGCCACCACCACCACGCAAGACTCGCATGAAGTGTCTTCCAGGAATTTCTCCGTCGAGTAACGCGCGTCCTTTGCAAAGCACTGGGCGCCAACAAGGACGCTTCCTTGTGGGATCGGTCGCAGTGCGGGGTCGCTTCTCAGCGTGGCCGATGAGTGCGAACAGCTCTGACACCACGACCCATTCAGCCTTTTGCCAGCCACCGCGGAAGCACGCGTCGTCGTCGGAGCTGAACACGAAGTAAAATGGAGAACATGGCTTCCGTCGCGACTGGTGCCGTGCGTCCGGTCACCTACCGTTGGACGTGCGGGTGGAAGCCTAGTGGCGATATTCATCGTAACCTCAGCGTCACTTGCCGGCAGGAAGACCCTCGCCGACGAAGAGGTTCCTGGAATGGAGCTGCTGACAGCGGTGACTCCGATGATGACTGCGACAGCCCTCGGAGGCCTAGCACGACCAGAGCGCGATCTGCTGTGATCTCACCGACACGTGTTCGACTCTTTTACGAGGACGAAGATGCCAAAGCTCGAGTGTGCGGGAACGTGCAGCGTCTGCTCAACGTCGTCCAAAAGGACCCAGAGGCGACAACCACCAATGCGCAGGTGGCGCGCAAAGTGCTCAAGTATCGTCGAGTCATGGGCAGACTGGACGACGTGAACGTGGAAGACCCGGACTTCGACGCGTCCGCGTTCTTCGGCATCGAGTGGTGCCGCGTGGGTGCCCCCTCAAGTTGAAGTCGTCCGTTCATGTTGAAGTTGCCTCCTCTGCTGCCAATTGCATACACTGCAACTACTTCGAGGAGAAACTTCCCATCAAGACAGCGCAAGTTCTGCTTTCCGCACAGCGTTGCATTGACAGAGGTCACCTAAGCAGAGGCTGATTAAATTGTATGTGACTTTCTATCCGTTTCTGGTGCGGTGTTCGAAAGTACTAGATTTTGTTGGCAGGGCAGATTCGGATCTCCGGAGCCCCAACAAGTTGAGCTAGGCAACAGCATCACAGACAACAGGCCGTATGTGCTTCGAGAAGACCAAGAATTTCGGTTCATTGGCGATAGCGCTTAAAAGTGTAGTAGCTGCAGTCACTCAGCTCTCTACGCGGCCGAGTTGATCCCTTGGTCGTTTCCCCCACCGAACTCCGATGACAGGACACACTATCATGGATATGGCGTGAACCGAGCGAAACGCCAAACTGGCCTCGTGATTGGGCTCACACGTCGAGTCGAAGGGCTCAGCACGGGTGTTAGCAGAACTTCAAAGTTGCGATCACGGCTCGAGAGAATATGGATAGCGTCGTGATGTACTACACTGAAGTGTGACGACCTCTGCAGCGTTCTCGCAGATTCGAACCTCGAGGTTCAAAGTCACTCTACAGCAGCGCATGCCAAGCATATCGTGTCGAGGCGCGCGTACGCATTACATGTACTGTTCAAGGACAACGTAGCGTGTGTGTAACGTGCTACTGTGCCCTCTTGTCTTGTCGCCGTGAACAGTTTGTACATGTAGCGGGGGCATGCGAGGGACCGCTCAACATGTCGTGGACACGTTGAAGTGTCTGCAGACAGCACCGAGCGGACTGGCCTCACTGCCTCTTGCGCCGATGCCACACTGGCACTAATAACAACGTTGAAGGGGCCTGTTCAGTGTTCACTGCATGTACCTCCGTGGAAGAAGAGCCTAATAATATCATATATTGTATGTACATGTACTACGCGCCATAAGCATCAGGCGGATTTGCGCCGCCACATCGTGCTTCGCCCCCCCCAACACAGCCAACCTTCCCCTTCATTGTCAAAGTAATCGCGTCTCCAACAAACAAGCGAAAGCTGGTGATCCTTTTGCAGCGACCGTCGTTCCAACAACCACTTCTGCTGAATAGCAGCAAGTAGTTCCCACACAAACACTACTGTACTGTAACTGTATTGCTATCGACAACGGTGATCCTAAATTCATGTTATAACAAAACAACCTAACACGTTGAAGGAATTGGACGACTCATTTGAAGCTGAAACACGAGCGATAGTTTATTATCCAATGCAGGACAGTCTAACAGGTTTGCAAACATCACTTACAGTTCGCTAGTGTGTAGTAAACAATCACAAACATGTCTGGGGAGTACATGTACCGATATGCTCAAGGGGCAACGGGAACGGGGACAAGCTGCTGCTTGGCTGTTCGCTTGACCATTACACACCTCGCCCCATGTCGTGGAAGAGGAAGTCATCGCGCTACGTCAACCGGGGATGCGTCCGTCTTGTGTCCCTCTTTGTATCCTCTCCACCACTCTACAAAAATATCTTTAAGATTAGACTGGCACATAAGGCACTTCAACGTACACTGTCCCTTGATCGTCGCTAAAAAGGACTCGGAAGAGGACATGCAGACGCGAGTTTACACGTAGAGACGCGACGAGTAGATGCCATGGTCGATAACTTCGATCCTCGTCTTGAAAGACGAAATACGTGCAACAAAACACAAACTTGTGTCCGTTGCTGGCAAAGAAGTCGACTGAGTGCCAAAGTCCAACGACGCTTGCCATCTTTGTCGACTGTGCAATCGCCTGGCCAGTTTCTGCTGACGGGGTTTGACGACAATTTGCAGCGTGATACCATACACACGCCCCCTCTGAACGCAAAGCGCCACAATCTCATCCTCGTTGCCCCCCAGCCCCTGAGCATGTCAATGCGTCGAGGCGATAGGATGCAGGTTGCTTTGTGTGGGTTGCCCAAAACGTCGACGAACAGGGCGACACTTTCGTGTCATCTTCAGTTAGTCGGATAAAATGTGCCCCCAATACAGATCTCGCGAAAAATGGCGAGCGCGCAACACACCGCTTCACAGGTGCCGACACTACATGTATCGAGAATCACTTGCTTGCTTTACTCACCATCAAGGTGGCGAGTGTCGATCAAAGAAAAGACTCGGAGAAGGCGTCGTGATGAAGGGTGGGGTGGGGCGGACCTCAAAGAGATGTGAACGTCGTCCCTTCCTTCCTCATTTGCAGTTGCGAGCTGTCCGACGAAGTTCGAGCTGGGAGCAGAAGTACCGCCTGCCATCCCTCTGCTCTCTCCACTGCAATTTGCATTCCCTCGTTTCAAACGGAGGTGCCAACGGTGGTGGCCATCGAAAGAATACTTCTGCGATCGCTCGACGGACTTCATCCAGGGAACGAGAGAGGCCAAACCTTCACTTTGGACAGTTCGGGACGTGCCCTCAACGTGGGATATCGTCGGGAAAAAGCACACGAGCACGCATCGAGTGGAAGGCAACAAGCAGACACAGTACATCAACACACCAGCAACGGATCCCACTAGCGAGAGAAGGAGTACAGTGCCAACTTCTCTTGACTTTTCGGGTAGCTCATTCCGACATTTATCCCAGATAGATACAAGCTCAATACCCGCGTGCCCCACTCCACTCGATTGCAGCCAGTATTCGACATCGCCGGAAGTCAAATCGGAGCTGAGCGTCGCCATTCCGCCTCGATTGACCAACAGCTCGGAGCGTTTCTACTGCGCGCCAAACCCCATCGTGCAAGTCACCAGTCCGGGACAAAACGGCCCACAGTCTGTAGAGGGGCCGCGTGTACTTTGAATGCCGACGTGAACGCCGGTGACCATCCTCGGCAGCTCCAGCGACTGCAGTGAGATCGAAAGCCCCAGGTGAGCACATACAACAGCAGCACGGTGCCCATGGAGGCACAGAAAGGAGACAATCGGCGTCGACGACGCCGGAGACCTGGTGACTTGGTTCCAGGGTCTCCGCTAATGAATTCCGAAGCCCACACCAGTGCCGACCATGGATCATCTGCTCCAGCCACCGCTGAATTAACTCCATCCGAGCAGCACCGCACCCCACTTGCACCTCTTCCGCTTCTCACCGTTGACCACAGCCACGCTCCCACCACGAGGTCGCCCGGACCAAGTCCTCAGCACAGCCACACAGGCAAACGGCGAGCCTCGGGTGAGATGATCCATCACGAGGACGAGTCCACGGCGACGCCGCAAGCGGGGAATGAGATTCGACGCCCAGATCTTCCAGCGCGGGGAGTCGTTTCGACAGCGGCGCACACCAGCACGGACCAAGCGGAGCAAGAGACTGCTGTCGAGCCACACACGTCGACCCTGCCCCTGCGGGCGTCAACTCGACGGACAACTACGACGACGAGATGGTCTCCTTCAATGGCTGGCGGTCGGGAGCAAAGCTCTCAGACGGGCGCTCAGCGAATGTCGAAAGCAGCAGCACAACGATCACGCGGTTCAGTGACGGCTCCCGGATCGGTGGCCGCTCGCCCGATCTCCAACGCAACAAGGAACATCAACTTTGACATGTTGCAGCCGCACTTTGAGCGGCCATTGCAGCAGGCGGCGGACAGCTTTGGGGTCTGCACGACACTGCTCAAGAAAATCTGTCGGCGGAACGGAATCAGCAACTGGCCGTATCGCAAGATCTGTGGCCTGCGCAAGAGCATTGCATCCATGGCCAAGCAAGTGAACTACTTTGACGGTGACCAGAAGCGCGCGTACGCCGATCAACTGGAGAAGCTGGAGCATGAGCTGCAGGCCTATCTAAGGACCGGGAACGAGCCCACTGAAGAGTTACTGCGATCTTTACAGACAGAGGCGGCTTCGGCCGCCACGGAGGACAAGCGGCCCCAACCGGATGTACACACGGCAGGGAATGCCAACGAGGATGAGGGAAAGGAAGCGCAGGAGATACCAGCTTGGACAACCCGGCCGAGTATTGCACAGCCTCAATACAGCACTACGCAGATCGCCCACACTCCACACGAAATACAGACTACGCCTAGACGAGCTCCGGACGCGCAATTTGGTGGGAATTCTTGGCACTCTCGTCCACGAGGACCCCCGCTGCAAGCGCCAGTATTCCTGACAATCGCTACACATCACCGTGCCCTGCCGTCGATCGCTTCGATTCTTCAGCATCAGAGTTACTCGAGTCCAAGTCGAGCGGCTTCAACAGAGAGTCCACGATCAACGTCAAACGTTTCGCACTACGAAGCGGACCCGCATCAACCATCACAATGGCGCTACTTTCCTCCGACAAACGACGACGCAGTATAACGAGCGAAGAAGCAGAGCGAGGAGAGCATAAGTGAGGCTCGTATTTATTGTCACTGAGGGAGCAATTATATACTCGAGCACAGCGTAAACGAAATAGAAGACAGAATAGACCGTATTCATGTGCCACCGCGACGTGGATGGGAACACTTGGGATTGGTACGAGTAAGCTTCTATTGTCGTATGCAGTCGTGGTTGGTAGTTCCGTTATTTAGGCGACACTGATCGCACAGTGAAGATGTTGACTCACCTTGGCTGAGGAACTTGTCGAAGCTATTCCAATAGGTAAGGAAGGTGTCGTGCGTGAAAAATGGAGCTGTGCACTGGGGTTCGTCAAGTAGTCGCAAATTTTACCAATGCATTACAATAACCCTACTCCAAGCTGAGGACTCGATGCTGCACGAATATGTGTAATGGAGCCCAGCGTTCAAATATCTACGCGTATTAAACATGTACATGTGGATAACGTCAAATGGCTACGCTGTGACTGAGCCGCCGGAGTTTGCCGTAGTGTTGCGCTGCGACTTCCTTCGGATTCACAAATACGGTTTGCGCACCTTCCACACTAGGATGCGCGCGCACTGCTTTAGGATGGAACGCGGACACAGCGGGTGCTGCGTATCATATCCGCCATTCGTTTTGCTTCAACCTGGAGTGTCGGTCTTTGCGGTGAAGGATAACGGTCTGCTTCGACAATGACTTGAGGTCAAGAATTTTTGTAACCCGCGCCCAATAGCTCTGCGCTCTGTCTATGATGCGTCGAGGTCTGTCTGGGCGGGCGGTTAGCAGCTCCATTCGGGGTGTCGCTGCTGGTCTTCACGTCCTGGCCCGCTGGTAGGTTTCACGTCGCAAAGCGAGCAGTCGATCGCTCTGCCAGGCGACGGCGGCGTATGAATGCGAGCTGCTGCTGCAAAGGCAAAGTCCCGGCGGAATAAAATGGAAGCGCGTTGCACGGCTTCTGCTCGACCAGCCTGATCGATTCTTTGTCGACTTGAATCAGCGCGGTCGCTGCCTTCGCTGGCACTGCCAGCTTCCAAGCCTGTCTGCAGCGAGGATCCACTCGGTGACGACGAGCCGAGCAGAAACCGGAGCGATTGCAGCTCGTGGACAGAGCACGGGGCTGTAGGCGCCGGCGCGACATGACGGCCGCCACGCCGGCCATGTCCTGCCATCACGTGTGGGTGGAATATCCTCTCGAAAGTCCATTTTCGCCACCACGGCTGCATTTCGCCACGAAACGCGCAATGCACACCGAGCGACGCAGCTTCGGCTGCCATCATTTCCCCGATGTCTGCACAATGCAGGATATGCCACCGCTGCGTATCGCCGTCGTCTGTCAGACGCGTCAAACAACTGGCAGGTGGGGGGACCTCGCCGCGGTCTCAAGTAGTACGCCACTGACTGCGGTCTCCCCAAACGCTCCACATCTTGAATAAAGAAACGTCGTCGAAGAAACCTCCTCCACCCTGCTGCCGGCCGATCAAGTCTCACTTTGCATTCCGCCAACTCAACCAGAAGTCGACTGGCAAGCGAACGAGACATTTTTTTCTTCTCCTCGAAGCTCGGACGCCAAAGCGCGAGGAACCAAGCCACTGCCCGCAGCAGGAACCGTCCGATCCTGCTCGAGCTCTCTTTGAAGCGATTCGAAGATAGGTACATCCGGACACACGTCCGCTTGTGCCCGAGCTCGAACGCAATCTGTCGTCGAGCTGACAAAATCAACACCCGAAACGGCATTCACCGCGACAGAAAACGGAGGTTCCGTCCCCTTGTCCTCTTGCTCTGCTGGACAGACGCAGCAGCAAGACCGGACTCAACAGCTTCGCTTCAAATCCAGCGCCGCCAGTCATCCCACGAACGGCGCCTGACAAGTCCGACGACAGAACTTGTAGTCGTAACGGCTCCACTCACCTCTCGTTTCACGCTCTCGACAACAAGTGATCCGCCACTCGCTCGGAACGATGGAGGCTTTCGCGCTTCCTGGAGGTGTCACCATGGGAGAATCGACCACCTCGACCGGATCGATCACCTTACCGCCGTTGGTGCACAAGCGCCAGCTCTCGAGCAACAATGGGTCACCCGTCAAGCGACGCAAACTCTCGGAGCCCGTCTCATCGCCAGGTTCGCCCATGTCGACCTCGTCCGTTGGGTCCACGACGCCGTCGTCCAAGTCGACGTCGTCGCGGCCCAACATGACAGCTTCAAGCAGCATCACGCTGGACATGCTGCGTCCGCACTTTGAGGAGCCGCTGGCCAAGGTGGCCACCAGCTTCGGCATCTGCGTGACTTTGCTGAAAAAGATTTGTCGGCGACACGGCATCGCGCGCTGGCCGCACCGCCAGATCACGGGCTTGCGCAAAAGCATCGCCTCCATGGAGCACGCGATCGGCTACTTTGACGGAGATCGACGCGAGTCGTACGCCGAGCAATTGCTCAAGCAGAAGAACAAACTTGCAGCGTTGCTGGAAGACCCCACGACAAACAACCCGCTGTTGGCTTCGGAGGAAGACCGTCGCGACGAGAATGCTAGGAGGCAGCCCAAGGCTGTGTCGACCCACAACACCTTTGAAGTGCTACCTGCCTCGGTGACCCGGGCATCGTCTCCTACCGGTCCATTGCTGGCGGAATCGCCGTACTACGGTGCATCCTCTGCAGCGGTTCCGTCGCAGACGTCGCCGTTGTGGCTTCCAACTGTTCCCCAAGTTGAGTCGAGCTACACGCAGAAGTATCACCAGCTCTGTCCTCCGCCCAAGCTTCAGCAGTATCACCCAGAGATGTACCCTGCAACGAGCTATTGCGTACACGGTGCGGTTCCTGCCACCGGTAGTGGTTCGTCCCCAGCCATTTATTTGCCACCGCTGCGACGAGACTCGCGGTCGGTGCTGCCACCCATTTCGTCGCTGGTTGTCAGAGGCAACAACAACAACCTCACCTCGTCAAGGCTGACACCAAGTTGGTGAAGGAGGGTTAAGACGACTAGGGACATGTGTAGAGAGATAATTATTGAATCAACGACAACGTTATGATATGAATCGACAACTCCAGCCGAATGGTGACGACGATTTTCATGAATGTCTGGTAAAGGCGCGTTGAGCATCGACTGGTGCTGCATTGCAGGCTGCAACGCGATCAATATTGTGAAAAATTCCACTCCATCCCGGCATAGCGCATGGGATAGTCGAGTAACCCAAGCAGACATCCACGCCGAAACTCTTCCCGACGGCTTGACTTTCTAATAGTAAGTCGATCCCGGGTTCCATCTTGACTCCGGCTCGACGGGAACCCAACGCTTTGAAAGGCACACGCATTTATTTGGCACAACAGCCTTATTCAAAAACTTCCTTCCGCAGATAAACCTAACGGTGACGACGACTATGGCGTTGAACTCGATCCGTCATCTCCTTCGACGGCATGCTCATATTTCCCGCAACGATCTACGTTGCGGCGATGCAAACGGAGACTCTACAACCGAGTCGGCCCGGGGACAGGACTCAGCAATGCAAACCTTGAACGAACGTCTTGTTTGACACGCATTGGATTTGACACTTTCCGGCTCACATGACGCCTCAAATCGTGTGCTCACCGTGTCGCACCCGCTCGTCGTCGCTTTCCTCCTCGGACGAAGAACCGTCGTAGACGTCGGAAGCAGTCTCGGACTCAAACGAGAACTTCGGGTAGCGACTGTCCTCCGCCAGCATTTCGGTGTTGCGTGCCTCGACATCGCGCATCGTAATGGGATCGACAATGTCGTAGTCGCTCCTCATGCTGCTCGCCGTGGACGCAGCGAAGATCTGGGGCTTTCTAGTGGACGGTGGGACAGGAGGAACCGCGGTCTGGTATTGCAAGGGTGCCGGTCTTCTACTAGCATAGGCCTGTTCCTCATCTTCTTCAATAGCCGTAGGCATGAGTTGGCTTACGGTCAGGGGGTGCTGTCGTACCGAGCCGAACGATGACTCCCGGTTGGCCATCGAGGTGGCGTCCACAAAGTTGTTGTTTCCTCTCGCGGACGGGGGTAGCGTGTTGTTGGCATAGGGCTGCTGTCCTGCCGCCGCACCGGCCGCCAAAAGCTCCGGGCCCGTGCTCACACTGTAGTCGTTGTAGTATTGGGACTCGGTAGCGTACTGCGAGTCTCCCCCATAGTTGGAGAAGTCCGCCTTTGACCTCGGCGACGAGCCGCTGTTCATCGACTGATCATACCCGGGTCCATACGTGCTGCTCGCCTGCGAGTCGGATAGCATCGAAATGCCGTTGCCCTTACCGGCTTCGTCCTTGTAGCTGTACGTCGAGTACAAGTTGCCACCAGAGGCACCCGTGCCCAACGTTCTGTCGGACCAAGCACTGTTCTGCGAGGAAACTGTGTGCTCCTGCGTGTGGTACATTTTCTTCTTCTTCACCACTCGACGAGCGACGAACGCGATGACAATCACCACAAGCACCACGGCACCTCCGATGAGCGCCAAGTTGACAACTGCAGGTGACCCGGTGGTGGACGCGGTGTTGCTCGTCAAGGCCTTCTCGGCGCTACTGTCGTTCGAGCTGCTGGAGGCCGTTTGCGTGGTCTGGTTCTCACTCGAACTGCTCGAAGCAGTAGTAGCGGATGGGGTTGTCGTTGCATCCGTCGATGGGGTCGTCGTTGCATCTGTCGATGGGGTCGTCGTTGCATCTGTCGATGGGGCTGTCGTTGCATCCGTTGTTGGCGTCTCGTTAGTGTTGCCACCGGTAGAACTGGAAGTCTCGGATGCCGACGTCGTTGGGGCGGTCGTGGCGGTCGGAGTCACGGTAGTTTTCGCAGGAGCTTTCGTCTTTGTAGCTAGTGCTGGAGTGTCATTGTTGCTGTTACCACTTCCTTCTCCACTGCCCGTGCTGGTCTTGTTGGAAGCTGTCGACGTCGAACTAGAGGCCTTATCGCATTCAGCGTAAGCCCCCGAAAAGGGGCAATCCCCGGACGTGTCTCGGCTGTAGCAGGAAAAGTCACCACCCGACAGTGCGTACACGCAAGGTGGACACGTCCCCGAGGTGAGGATGCATACGGTCGCGCCCTCGGACAGACACGACGCTATCTCTGAACAAGCTGCCATTGCTTCGAGAGACCTGCGCTGGCGTATCATCTAACGTCGCGAAGTACTGAAGCTGTCGGCGATAACCGAAGTCGGAGTCCTGCGTGCCCTGTGTTCCTGTTGCAGTTTCCTCTGTCGTTCCGATGGCTGCGTTCGCAAAGGAATCTCGTTTGCGTGCTGAATTTGCAATCACCGAACGATCAACGCTCGACGCTTGCGGGGAACGCAATGAGGGAATGAAAGTGAGGAAAGGAGGCGTGCCGACTCGTCCGATCTCGCCGATAGGCCTGGGTTGGCATATGGTCGTCTTTACACGCCGTAGGGTCCTGCAGAGCGCTCGTATCTCGAGATCGACCAATTAGCCCGCTGTTCGAACGACATGCCCCGGTCTCTGTTGGCCAGGATAAAAGCGAGATCGGGCAGACGATAGGCTCGGAATGCCCGGGCTCGTAGAACTTCTGGCTAGCGCGACGTTGTGGAGGTTTAGCTCTGTTACTTCGAGTGAAGCAACAGGGTCATAATCACCTTGGCAGCTTCGACAGTTTGTGCAGCTTCGAGTCGCGAAAAGTTCAAGGTCGTCTGAAGTTGCTGAGCACTGAACAGCATCCGTCTCAGTTGGTCCTCATCGAATGAGACATCATTTCAACTGGGTAGAATGCTGGTGAGGAGCAATACCGACATCACGAAAACCGACTTTGGCAGCAAATGGTACTGCATTCTTTTAGTCGCGCGGTGCCAGCATACCAGCATGTGTCGTTGGTAGCAATTAACCTCCGGCTGCTTAGGAACAGCCACTGCTACTAGTTCGTAGTACTGGCGATCCAAGCGACAAGCAACTACGTAGTACGAAGTGTACTCACTAGGTAGATGATAGATGATACTTTTCCTGATGTTATCTATCGCCATACGCGGTGAGAGAACGAAGGTGGGGCTGCACTCGATACGCTTCGTCCGTCGCAACAGCTGCCCTTAGCAAACACTCGACTTCACCACAACATTGTTCGCTGCTTGCAGTATATAGATACGTAGACTGAAGAGGAGTGCACGCAGCCTTAGCACGCTGCAGTCTGCTCCATTCCAGAATCACACCCATTTTGCTGTCTAGCCCAGGGTTTCGGGCGACGAGCTTAGTCTACACCCTGGGCGATGCTGCGGGGCTGGTTGTGGGAGACACGGCTGCATCCACCTCTAGCACCTCTGCTTGGCTGTTCTTGCCAGCATTCTCGGTTCCTGCGTACGAGGAAGCAGCACTACTCCTGTCACTAGGGTGCGGACTGCCTGCCGAGAGCTGCATCAGGTTTTGGAGCTGGTCCAAGTTCTCCTGCTGGAGCTTTTCGCAGCGCAAAACGGTCTCCGTCAGTAGCACAATAATATCGCTGTGCATCTCTTCCTGCTCCCTGCACCAAACCTCGACGTCCTCCGACAGCGTGGACACCGACGACAGCATCGATGTCGTTGTTCCGCGGTCCGCCATGGTCGTCGCCTCACCACTGCTCGACCTAGTGAGGTGACTGCTGACCGAGTCACCATACCCTAGATGCTCAATATTCTCATGAACAATATCACTGCTCTCATCGTCGCTCACCAACCCGTTCGAGTTCGAGTGGCTGGCTTCACTCACCGAGTGTTGGTCCACAGTTGACGATGGCGGGGACGCCTTCTTCTTGGACCGCAGGGACCCTCCACGGAAAAAGTTGCTCGATCTACCAGATCCGCCCGTGCTGTTGCTAAAACTTCCGTTTGACGGCGACGTGGCTCCTCTCGGCGACGTCTGCACGTTCTGGTTCGTCCGGAAACCCAGCGAGATGGGGCGTCTCGTGGTCTTGAGCTTGTCGACAATTTCACGGAACCTCAGCGTGTCAACGCGGTCATCGTTGATGCTCACCAACTGGTCCCCGAGTCTGCAGTTGCTGATGCCCGTGGTGACTCCGTCAGCGTGTTGCAAGACTGCGATCTGCGCCCCCACCTTGTTGTCTTTCCTGGAAAAGTTGCGCAACGAGATGCCGCACTCGCCGCTCACCCACATGACTGTGTAGGCGTCCGGTCCGACGCGACCGCTGCTCATGTGGCCCATGGAGTACGAGGATCGCTGCTGCGGTCGTTGGTGCACGCGGCGCTGCTGCTGGCGCATCATGATGGACGACTGGCGACTCACGAGCGTGTTGGAGTAGCGCGAATCGTCCAGCGCCGCGTCCAGCGCCGAGAGGTCTTCGAGCGTCATCTGACTCGCCCGCGGGTCCAGCTGCGAGTTGGCAAAGGGCGTGAAGATGCTGCCGCGCATGCCGCTCTGGCTCAGGTCGAAGGACGTGGCCGACGTGGCGTGCGACTGCGTGGCGGGCTCCAGTGC
>JAHWLE010001055.1:0-14556 GCA_024679135.1 Phytophthora foliorum
CGCCGCGGCCGCCAGCGTCGGGTCCTCGTTCAGCGACGCCAGACGAGCCAGCGCCGTGCCCCACAGGAAAAACGCGTCCAATTGCTGACTCACAGGGAGCTTCTCGTGCTTCTCCAGCAGCTTCTTGACCCGCTTGCCGATCTGCCACGTTTCTAGATACGTATGTAGAGGAGATACGTAAATCCATAAATACAAATGTAGACGAGATACGTAAATCCATAAATACGTATGTAACGGAAAGAAATGGAAAACGTACGTTTCTGGGACGTTTCCTCCTCTTGCAGCAGGTCGTTGATGCTCGCGAGCTCGGCGTCGACGTCAGAGGATGCGTGGGAGCTGCTGGAGCGCTTGGAAGAGGGCGACGCGGCCGCGTCGTCGCTCGCCGAACGCGGACGCTTCCGGTCCTTGGACGCCATTGAACTGGATTAATACCTACTGGAAATGAATATTAGACTCGGTTAGGTCCGAAAAGAAACAGGCGTTAGTTACGGGTGTCGTTGCAGTTACTACCCGTATGTATACTGCAACCTGGTATTATGAGGCAGGAGTCTATTTGTGCGAATGAGTGACGTGGGCAACATTTTCACGTCTGCTCGTCACTATTCCTCATGAGTTGCAAGCGGTCGTCTCTCGTCCAATTATGTGGCGCTGTACAGGTGGAACTTGGGGGAATGTACTCCTCTCAGCGTGTGCTGGATCTGGTAAAATACGTGCGTAAAACGAGTTGGGTGAAAGCTATCGCAGTGGTGAGCGGATTTCCAGTGCCGTGTTTGCTGGTGACGCTGCTTATCGACTTTCTGCCCATGTCTCCGCCGTCCGAAGGTATCCCAGTCAACAAATTGTTTCTGCTTCGTGAATTTTATTGTTTCGTCGTGATGACCTCCCTCGCCATTCATCAGTTCCGCACTGGTGTGCGAGGAGTGCTCCCGTACCGTACAGGCCGATTGGTGAGGGACACGATTCTCGTTTCAGCGGCAACCGTCGGAACTTTGTACGGACTCATTTTGGTGATTGGGTTCCCACTGCCGTTCACTACGTTGGTAGTATTACCCGCATGGGCGGCGTTCACCTTGACAGCGATGGGCATCCAATGGGCAAAGAAGACCAGAGAGTCCCCTGAAGCGGTGAAGATGCTCATCGACATGGCCAAGTTGTGGGGTTGCGATATGTTGTTGGCGTTCGTCTACCCACCCTACTATTACGTGTTCACGAAATTATCCAGGAAGGCGCAAACGCCATTTACGCTACTGCTTCCGGTCATCAACATTTTCATGCGAAACTTGTTTGCGCGTGCCGTCGGCCACCTCGGTGATGAAACACCCGGGCTGGTGATTTTTAATGCCGACGTCTTTCGTTCTCTCTTTGTATCGTATTGCATGCAGAGTTCGCCATCGATTTGGACGACATTGGTGCTCATGGCAGCTGATATTTGCATGACGGGACTGTCACTGCGGGATATTGAAGACGCGCGAGCAGGTTTGGGAGAACTAGAACAGAAAGTTGATGACGCGTGTGCCTGGAGTAGCTATCATGGAACGGTCGGGTACATTAGCCTAGGTGGCCGCATGCCTACGATGCTGGAGCGAGCAAGTATTCTCCTAGAGAGGGGGTCACGGGCACAGGAAGAAAACTCTTCACAGTTGCTTGAGCTGAAGCCTTTGTCATCCCATCTTGAATCAGAGAGGAAGGGGCCGAAAACGACAACGCTCAACGAAAAGAAAACACCGAAAGTCTCTGTCGCTGCAATGGCAACGGATCTGCGCAAAGCATTGGCACCAGGCGCTCGCGTCCAGCCCATTAAAGAAGCGAAGAAAGACAACTCAACTGGGAATCGAACGCTCCCGCTTCATGACAATTTGAAGTACACACGCATGGTGCGACGACTGTTGTACATGGTAGAGTTTCTTCTCCTTCTCAACTACGTCGAAGTAGTTATCCCTCTGGTTTTTTGTAAGTAGCACTGCCAATGTCTGACCTATCACAAAGTATTTTGGTTAGGACGGGAATCTGGAGGTAACATTTTGTTTGCGTGTGATTAGCCATCTACCTAGTAGCAACTTATTACTTGCCGAATCGCGTTTACTACGCCATCTATGACGACATGGATGAGCACCAACTCTTCGAAACACTGTACAATGTCATGATTTACTGCGCGCTTCAGCTGGTATCTCTGCTGCTTTTGGGCTTCATGCTTAAGCGAAAGCTTGGGCTCACATCGCTTCAGCTAATCGCCTTTGTGCTTACGAAGCAAGTGGACTATGTGCAGATCAGCCTGGTGTTCTGGTTATTCTACAATGTGCAGAGCGCATTGCAACACTTGGGTCAGTCGTATCTCGCTACATCTACAAAACACGTAGTTGAGAGACTAACAGCCCCGTTTGGTTATGTCTTGCAGGGTATGACTACAGTTTCCAATTTGTCTGGTTATCCAATTCTTCGGATATGGTACCGAGTGAAAGCAAAATGACCTAAGCTTAGGAATATTATCAGAGTTGGTAGTTAATTAACTCAATTTCCTTCATGAAAATTGTAGTCGTAAGGGAAGTGTTCAATTAAGCAAGATAGCTTAATGACCCAGGTGTTCATGAACAGCTATGCTTGGAGTGACATGGATTTGTGCAATCGAGGACGCTTTTATCTTGCTACTATCACTTTTCAGGCCCCTACACCAACAATTTTTAACGAAAGGAGGCCCATAGTACAACAACATCCGCTTTCACAACGATTCGGCTACACTTAGCTTGCTACTGAATTCTGAAAGTTTGATTTTTGATTCTGATCGGCTTGAATGAGATAATCCTCCACGCAGCAGATCGCATTCGTCCCGGAAAAGCAAGTCGAATACAAGCAGATCAGCTTGATTTTCCAGCTATTCTACAATGTCCGGCCTTTCACTGAGCACAGAGGAAAGAAAATATCGTGTTCTAGCCAGAAACTTTGAAATCGAGACTAACGCTTCTTTTCCGATAATATTTTGGCAGGTTACGACTACAGTTCTCAATTCGCTTGGCTATCGAACACCTGAAGTAAGGGGAGGCCAAGCCTTTCCTGGAGAAATGACAGAGCTTTGATGATGAATGACATCAACACAGATTTATAATCAGTAAAATCACATGATTGTTGTAGTTCTGGCATTAGCAGCCGAAGTATACAACGTACAGACATTATGGCAGCATTCAGGTTCGTCATAAAACTTGCTGTAGAACTGTGAGCCCTCAAGCGGAATAATCGATCCGAATGCTGATGTGTTAAGGTCGCGTGGAGATTGGACAACAATACGCCGAAGTTAGCTCAGTTAATTTTGCCACACGAAAGGCTCTCGACCAACGAACCGCGGCAATTCTTGTCAATAGCCTCCAATATTTTACCCAGGTTTCATGCTCGATGGGCTCCAGATGCCGTTGGCTGATTGATCTTTGGAAACTCACGCAGGTGAAGCTGCACGGCAGCTATTCCGTAGATCGTGTACTAGACCTGGCCAGGTACGAGAATGAGAAGAGCTGGTTTCGCGCTATTGGGATAATCATCGCGACTCCTATGCCATGCTTGATCGTCACGTTGCTTATTGATGCAGTGCCGCTGTCTGATCCCTCTTCGGGTGTTCATGGTAACAAACTACTCTTTGTTCGCGAATTCTACGCATATATGGTCATGACGTCGCTCGCCCTCCATCAATTTCGCAAAGGCGTGAATGTACTACCATATTCTACCTGTCGACTTATCCGGGATGCAATGTTGGTGTCGGCGTGTAGTGTCAGCTTTCTGTATGGACTCGCTTTGGTTGTTGGATTCCCTCTTCCGTTTATGTACTTGGTATTGATGCCGGTATGGGTTGCGCTGATCTCAAGTGCGATAGCTATTCAATGGATGAAAAAGATCCGACAGACACCAGGAGCATTGGAAATGCTGATTGGTACGGTCAAGTTGTGGCTGTGCGAATTTCTGCTGGTCTTCATTTACCCGCCGTATTTTTACGTTTTCACGACACTTTCCACTATTAAAGCCAAGATGGGATTCGCATTACTGCTTCCAGTACTGAAGTTATTGATGAGGAATCTTTTCTCACGAGCTGTCAGTCATCTTGGTGATGAAACACCCGGTCTGGTAGTTTTCCACGCCGATGTTTTTGGCTCTCTCTTTGTGGCGTACTGCATGCAGAGATCTCCACGACTTTGGATGACCTTGGCAATTATGGCTGTCGACATTCTGGTAATGGGGATGTCGCTGCGTGATATCGAAATGGCACGCAAGGAATTGGAGTTATTGGAGCATCGCCTCAATGTTTGGAATGGTAAACAGAATAATGTCGGATCTGGTACTACTGGGGGCCGAAAGCAAACAACGCTGGAAAGAACAACCATTTTACTACAGCAAGAACGGGGCCCAGCGACGGCCCAAGTATCCCCATTTCAAGCCTACAAACTGAGCGTGAATTCAGTACAACCAGGACCAAAAGAGGATGATTTGACCAGACACAAATTTGAACAATCGTTCGCTTCTCTCCAAGGCACTGTGGTGAAGGACCTCGTAGATCGGCGCCGTATTCAACCAGTGATTGGTAGGCTTGGTGGTGGCCAAAGTCGATTGTCATGCATCTCAATTAAACGGAGCTACACTGTCAAGATGCGAAGGTTGTTATACATGGCTGAGTTCGTTCTTCTCCTCAACTATGTCGAGACTGTCATCCCGCTCGTCTTTTGTAAGTGTGTTCTTACCATGTTACGAAGAGAATTAGGATAAGCATCTAACCTGCCTGTGGTTCGTTCTGACAGCGATCTATTTAGTTGCAACTTATCATTTACCAAATCGAGAGTACTACGTTGTATTCAAGAGCATGGACCAGCATCAGCTCCTTCAGACATTGAATAACGTGATGCTCTACTTCTTTCTGCAGCTGATTTCACTACTCATACTGATCTTCGTCCTAAGAAGAATGCTGGGTCATTCTCCAATACGGCAGATCGCTTTTATCCTCGAAAGACAAGTCGACTGGGTACAAATGTGCTTGATTTTCTGGTTATTTTACAACGTCCAGGGCTCGCTCCAGCATTTGGGTGGGCTGATACACTTTGGGATTCGGTGTCTGATAGGTAGGCTAACAATTATGATGTTGTGCCTCTACCCATAGGCTATGACTACTCCTTCAAATTTGCGTGGCTGTCGGATTCATCAGCTAAGACAAAATGAATACACGTAATAGATACACTACAAAAAGTATAAGGAGTTCCTGATAGCACAGGCTTGTGGGTAAATAGTAAAGCGCATGAGTTTATTGTACGTTTTCTCTACTGTAGGAATGCCTTTCAATATACCGCTACACTCGTTCACTCTTACTCGACGCCGATGAAGTTGACAACCACGCAAAACGAAAAGTGTAGTCATGGCCTGCAGAGAACATCGAGATCAGTTTTTATCGTATATTACGAAACGAGGTTATTGCTTGCTTTCACGTACCCGAGTGCCGGAGCGCAGCCAACGAATTATAGAATACCCAGAAAATTAGACTCATCTGGATCCATGCAGCCTGCTTCTCGAGAACAAACCCGATGTGTTTGATAGGCGATAGATCCAGCATTCGCTTCAACATGAAGGCAAGGATCAGCAACGAAATCAGCTGAAGTAGACAGTAGAACATCACGTTGTTCAGAGTTTTGATGAGTTGATGCTGATCCATCCCGTCATACACTACGTAGTATTCGCGATTCGGCAGGTGGTACGTGACAATCAAGTATACCGCTGCTCAGTCAGATACGCACAAAAGGATGAGATCGCTACAAAATAGTTGATCTCCACATACCGCCACGTTCAAGCCACTTACAGAATACGAGCGGGATGATAACTTCGACATAGTTGATAAGCAGGAGGAACTCTGCCATGCACAGCAACCGTCGTACTTGCCGCGTATATTTCATCTTGATCGAGACACTTTTGAATTTTCCACTTCCCTCAACGCCATTCTCTGTTTTCTCTCTGGCTTCTCGGACTATCACAATCGGGTGAATCCGATCTTTATCTAGGAATCTCACGCGTCGGCGATCAGCTCCGAAGATACTTTTAACCACAACAAGGAAAATATTTCCCTTTCGATTAAGCTCTGTAGTTTTTGGCCCTTGTCGACTCTTGTGTAGTCTTGACGGAATACGTTTTAGCTCAAGAAATGTAGAGGTTTGTGTGTTCTTGAGCTCACCACCTTGCTGAAGCAAAATACTCGCTCGCTGTAGTGTAGTTGGCATCCGACCTTGCAGGCTGATGCGGCTGACTGGTCCTTGGTGGCTAATCCATCGGTGACTAGAATCCACTTGCTTTTCCAATTCGCTTAAGCCTGCGCGCGCAGTTTCAATATCACGCAGTGCCAATCCGGTCATTACAATATCTGCAGCCATGATTTCTAGCGTAGTCCAGACTGACGGTGAGCTTTGCATACACTAGGATATGAAGAGCGAGCCGAATACATCCGCATTGAAAACCACGAGCTCCGGAATCTCGTCGCCGAGGTGATTGACCGCTCTTGAAAAGAGGTTCCGCATGAACACCTTGATCCCGGGTAGTAAGACTGTAAATACCAATTGCCCTGTCGAGGATAGCGTTGAAAAAATGTAGAAATAAGGTGGGTAGATGAACACCAGCAATATATCGCAGCACCAAAGCTTGAACATGCCAAAGAGCATCACTCCAGCTCCAGGCGTCTCTCGTGCTTTTTTCGCCCACTGAACTGCCATAGCAAAAACAGTCAAAGCAGCCCATAGTGGAGTCGTAGTCAATGTTGTGAATGGCAATGGAAAGCCAATGGCCAGAACGACTCCATAGTACATTCCAACACAAACCGCCGACACTAGAAGCGTATCCCGCACGACGTTCACCATTGGGTAGGGAAGGATACGGACACCTTCACGGAACTGGGAAAGCGCGAGGATGGTCATTTCTATATAGGCGTATACTCGCGTACAACGAACAGCTTGTTCGCTTCAATTCCCATTGAAGGATCCGGGAGCGGAATGACATCAATGGCCAGCGTCACGATGAGGCACGGCAACGGCGTAACCACAAGAGCTGCAAAAGCTCGAATCCAGCTCTTTTCACGAATGTATTTCTCAAGAGCGAGCACACGGTCGTCCGAGTATCTGCCGCGTAACTCCACTTGCAAAGCCTCCCAGAGCTCACAGAATCGCCCACCTTTCAACGGCATCGAACAAACAAACGTACTTGGAAAACGCAAACTACTTCCGGCAGCACGGACTGAGTTTCAAAATTAACTTCGAGAACGCAGCCTTATCTGGCGGATGGAGACAATTCAGGCTCTTCAAATTGAAGTGCATCCCGTCGCTAGATGCAGACTCCGATCAATTAGCAAAATGTAAAGTAGGAATGATGCCCATTATTGATGGCGTCCAAATGTTGATGCATGAATGCGATCTTGAAGCGCCGCTACGTGTGACTCGGCGCTACTGAAGGGTCGAACACCTCCTTGAACACGAGTTCTCTACCATGAACAAAGAGGACGATGGATCGCTGGTAGATGTCGATGCAGACCAGGACGACACGACTTCCACTTTGAATGGAGACGAAGGCCACCAACCTGATGAAGAGTCGAACATCCGCATTTTCCTTCGCGTGAAGCCGTCGAGGAAGCCCTCGGGCTTTTTCTCGTGGGACGAAGACTCCAACACCATGAAGTACGACATCCCCAAGGATGTGGCAGCCGGCCTCATCAATAATTCCCGGACGACGTACAAGTTCCGCTTTGACTCGGTCATCGGCATGGAAGCGAGGCAAGAAGAGGTTTTCGACCGAGTGGGGCGCCCATGTGTGGATAGTGCACTCCACGGCTTCAACTCGACCGTGTTCGCCTACGGTCAGACCGGTTCTGGTAAAACCTTCACCATTACAGGTGGGGCTGAACGCTACGAGGACCGCGGGTTGATTCCACGTGCATTGTCGCTGATCTTCGAGAGGATGCAAACCAACAATCAGGAGCAGATCGTCGCGCAGATATCGTACCTTGAGATCTACAACAACCAAGGCTACGATTTGCTGGACCCGAACCATGAGACGACCAAGTCCTTGGAGGATCTGCCTCGTGTGGCTATGCTCGAGGACGAAGACGGCAACTGCCATTTGCGGAATTTGTCCATGCACCCCGTGACGACGGAGGAAGACGCACTCAATCTACTCTTTCTTGGAGATACGAACCGCGCAGTGAGCGAGACAGCCATGAACTTGGCGTCTTCGCGTTCTCATTGCATTTTTACAGTGTCGTTGGAGACGCGAAAGGTGGGGAGTGAGGTTGTGCTTCGTTCCAAGCTGCACCTGGTAGATCTGGCTGGGTCTGAGCGAGCTCACAAAACGGGAGCCAAAGGCCAGCTACTGCGGGAAGCTGCGTACATTAACACGAGTCTCCACTACCTGGAGATGGTCATTGTGGCGCTGCACGAGAAAAATACAAAAGGCCGAACGCATATCCCGTACCGCAACTCGATGATGACCTCGGTGTTGCGGGACTCTCTCGGTGGAAATTGTAAGACCGTCATGGTGGCGACCGTGAGCCCGGAGAAAGATCAAACGGATGTAAGTAAGATGTCATTTGTGTGTTTGCCAACCTTGCAAGGGGTAACGAAATAGTCTGCTGTGTGAATAGGAATCCGTATCAACATGTCGATTTGCCCAACGAGTGGCACGTGTCAAGAACGACGCACGCCTGAACGAGGAAGTGGACCCAGCAGTGATCATCCGGCAGCTAAAAGCACGTGTCGCCAGTCTCGAAGAGGAACTAGCAATTCTCAAGGGCGATGTTGTACGTATCACGTGTCCTGTTCAGTTGCGGTGGTTTGTGCTGATCAGCATTGGCGTTGTCCAAACAGAACGAAGGATCAGAGTTGAAAGACTACGAGATCGACAAGCTAAGGCAAAAGTGTTTGAATTTCGTGAATGACGCAGAACCAAGCGCGCACTTGTCCATGGGCGAGTTCACGTACACTAAGATGATGGCATGCTTTGACATCCTCAAGAGCATGGCTAATGCAGCTGGCGAAGCTGCAGCTTCAGCTTCAGCTGGTGGTAGTGCAGGAACCCTTGGGGCTCCTTGTGGTCTAAAGCTCATTTCTGCGGGCAGTGGCGGCAATAATCAAGAGATGGAGCAGCGCGTTCATGAACTCGAGCAGCTTGTGCAGCAGCGCGACAACGAGATTGCGATCATGGTGAATATGATTCGGAAGGAGCACGGAGCAGCAATTCCATCGGAGCTGCTGTCACGAGGATTTGTCGACTACACAAGTAATCAAGACGAGCACAACGACGCGAAACCTCAGAAGAAGCAAAGTGTACCAACCAAACAACTCAAAGACTACGCGTCTACCTTGGTGGTGGATCCTGCTGTACTTGAAGATCCTGCCAAGGCATTTGAAGCTTTCAAGGCACAGTATCCAAAGAACGACGCTATCCGAGACAACAAAATCGCACTGAAGCGCAAGTACGATGCGGCCAAGGCCCTCGCAAATGAGGTCAACAGTGCTCGGAATCAAATCAAGGCCCTCACGGTAAACATCGAAAAGCTAAGAAAACAACAAGCTATAGCTGATGAAGGTCTGCTTGATGCCGGGGGTGAAAATGGTGACTCGGGACCCAATTCCACAGCTGCTGCTGCCCGAGCTGAACATGAAGCTGCCGAACAGCGGCTCAAAGAACAAATCGACACACACAAGATCGCGTACAAGAAAGGTTTCAACGAGCTCAGTGAGCTCAAGAAGGAGATCCAACACATCCAGAAAATGCTCGAAATGGGTCGCATCAAGCTCCAAAAGGACTTTGATTTGTGGTACCAGCGGCAGGGAAAAGGAGCATTGCTCACGGAAACTCTACTGGCCCAGGCGAAACCAGAGGTGAGTAAGTCGATTGGTAGTAAGAACCAGAACTATGGAGCAGTAGCTGGACCAGCCAAATCAGCATCCCCTGAGCGACCTGAAAGTGCTTCTCGAAAAGTCCCAGTCTGGGAGGCAGAAGGGAAGGCACCTAACGAGTCCAAATTGAGGTCATCGTCCCAGTCACAGCGATCATCAGCGGCAAGGCAGAGGTACGGGTGTCTAGGATTTGTACAATGTCTGGTACTTACGCAGATTCATTGCTTGGTTTGGTAGTACTGTCGAAGAAGACGTGTCTGGTTTCTACGAAGCACTAGATATTCTCAAGCGTCGAAATAACGCGAGGAAGTAGGCAACAAAGTAAGTTTTCACGTCGTCAGTTCAAACAAGAACTTGATTGCTTATCTTTATCGATTCATCCTTCTTTACTAGCACGCGGGTCGGAAAAACAGTGAAACACTTCTGGCAGTAGTAGGAGTCTGGTTTTACCGTCAACTCTGCGGGTGCAGGGGTTGTCCACTTCGTTGGTGCTTGGCCATTGACTTGACTCGTGCACAATACAGCTGCAATGATCACTGCCTGGACACTCTTCATTTTATTGTTTAGACACACTTTCCGACACCAGCAAGGTTGTGTGATCTGCATCCTAGCAGGCTCCTGATAGTTAAAAATTGCGGCTTCACAAGGAGATCGGAAGACGTTCTTCATCGCTAGACTAGGGGGTTGCTGGGGTCATGTTCGCTAGAGGATGAAAATTTTATATACGCCCGATAGTTCTACCTTCCGTCGTTAAAGCATCGTTCAAAGGTTGCTCAATCTGAAGTACCGGAATTTCATCGACCTGATGGTCACGTTCACTGCGAATTTCTCCACCGCCAGCACCAGCGTCCGCAAACTTCCAAACAGTACCCCTGGCTTCTACTTACCCTGAAAGGCAAACGCACGAGGAGAAAGAAGCCATCGATAAGGTGAAGGCAATGAATGCGTTTAACAATGCAGGCAAAATGAACGATCAAAGCAGTGAAGCCATCCCCCAAGAACATCGTCCAAGCTGTAATCGATGTTCGCTGCTGAAGGTATTAATTAACGTATCGGTTGACCTGTTGGGCCCTGAATTTCCGAGAATGCTCGGTTGCAGTGAACCGGTCGACTTGGCGTTGAAGCGACATCCACGAACCTGGCAGGGGTTTCGAGGCTAAAAGCGACCGCCTCGAGTGTTCGTTACTGCTTCGCCTTGTGCTCTACTTTCCAGTGTCTTCAGTCCAAGACGAGCTCGAAAGAAGCATCCACCATGCTCGTGAACGGCGTGGATATCTCCATGCTGGAGGGCTGGATGATCAAAATCAACAGCAACCCCAGCTTCTTCGGCAAGAACATGAACCGGCGATGGTTCAAAGTAGGTTTCGTGCCAGGTCCCGGCTCGGAGAAGAAGCTCGTCATCTCCTACTCCACCAGCAAGTGCGTCTTCTAACTCGATGAACACCACCAATTAGACGTCGAGAACCAACTTGTTCTCGTGCTGTTGCGTACAGGACAGCAAAGGATCCGCGTGGTTGGCTCTACGTCGAAGACGTCAGCGGCATCTACTGTCGCAGGGTATGACAACGTTGGACGTCACCCCCATTAGTCTCCATTTGCTGACGTTGTTGCTCTTCTGCAGGAGATGATTGAGATCGTGTCTCCGTCTCGAACTCTCCGACTGAAAGGTGAGACCGCCGTCGAGCATCGTATGTGGTCCGACAGTCTCTACAAGCTGTGCAACCCGCCACCCAAGTCTGCCACTGCCGTTGTCGAGACCACCCCAACACCACGACAGGAACGTACTCCCCTTCGTGCTCAACAAGAGGCGAAGCGGGTGGAAGACGACGACGAAGATCGAGCGCAACGTAAACGCCCGTCAGACCGCGAACATGATCGTGAACGCGACCGAGACGATCATCGTCACTCTGCGCGAAATGAAGACACAGAGCGTGAAAGCCGTTCTACACGATCGAATCGACAACGAGATGAAAGACACTACGAAGGTGACGACCGAGAGAATCGACGGCGGGATCGTGACCGCGATCGCAGCCGTGGCCGCAGTCCTCGGGAGGATAATGACGAGCGTGATACTCAAAAGCATCGCTCTCCATCACCAAAGTACGGCGAGTCGAAGGATGATAGACGTGAAGAACGGGAGTCTTCGCGTCGCTCGCCTCCTCGCCACGAAAGAGAAGAAGAAAGCGGCAGAAATCGTCAACCCGAATCCAGCCGTCGTCCTAGTGAGCACCAGAGTGACGATGACAGCAGCGACGACGATCGAGCCGAGAGTCCTCGCCCCTCTACCGGCAATAGCAGTACTCGAAGCTTGCTTGTGGCTCAAATCAAGGGTGGATCCGCGTACGTAGCGGCCACAGCTCAGTGCAAGAACATCATCTCTGACAGCGAGGAGGAAGATGACGAGGATTACCACCGCGAGAAGAAGGACGAGGATCCGGAAGAACAGAGTCCACGTGAACCTGACACCTCTTCCACCAACGCGCTGGACGATGAACCATCTCACGATGAAATCGAGAGCGTGAACCCGCGATCGTTTGAGCGCATGGCAATAGCCGAACCATCGAGTAAACGTAAGAACTCGGAGTACTTCGACTCAGATGACGAGGGGCAGGAGCATTTACCATCTTCACCAGCAACTTCCAGCAGCGTCGGAACCCGTGACGACCGTAAAACTCCAGTTTCGAGCATTGCAACCGATAACAACTTCGTCCATGATGATTGGGATGCGGAAGAAGAGGAGCCAACGTCGTCAGCGCCGACAACCAAAACCGCATACCCGGTACGGACTCAGACATCTCGCATTTCAAGGTTTCGTCGTGTCTAACTTGTTCGAGCTTTTTTTTTGGTTCTTGTAGGGCGGAGGTGTTGCTGCTGACACCAACTTCGTGCACGAGGACTGGGACGACTGATGCGAGAGTAGACGACACATGACTCAAGCTTCTTACATGATCCTTTGTCAAAGCTGAAGAAAAAAAACTATTCAGATAGTTAGCTCGTTGCAGCAACACATGCACTTGTGGACTTGCCGCTGAAGTAACAGTCTTGCAGGACGCAGGCTCAATCTCAAGCGATTGAGACCCCATACCTTTAGAGACGGGAGCTCGTGATCACTTGGTGGTAGCTATCGGTTGTGAGCGACTCATAAACGTCCTTGGACCGGTTGAACACCCACAGACGGTCCGATATCTTCGACGGGTCCATGCCTTCCTTACGCAGCTTGGCCTTTTCCTGCTTCATGGTACCCGTCACGGACATTGACTCCAGCTTGCGAAGGAATAGAGGCATGGCAAAAGATGGTAGCCGCTGTTTGACGAAAAGCGCAAACTCTTTCAGGTCGAACGATTTCTCATCGAACACCATGGCTGCCATGCACGCGCGTCCTTCGTTACCAGGCACCTCGACGCCATAGATGCAGATCTCACTCAGCCCAGGGAACTTGGAGACTGTCTCGGCAACCTCGTTGGTAGCCACGTTCTCTCCCTTCCACCGGAAAGTGTCACCCACTCGATCGACAAAGTGCCAGCAGTGGTTTTCATCTTCCTTGAACAAGTCGCCCGTGCGGAAGTACATGTCGCCCTTCTTGAACACGTCGGTCAGCACCTTATTGCTCGACTCCTTCTTGTTCTTGTAGTACCCCTGGAATCCGCGTGCAGGGTCCTTCCGATTCATCTTCACAATCAGCTCACCGGTCTCGTTAATTGCACACTGCTGCAGAAATCCCTTCTTGGATCGGATGTAGTCATCCTTCTCCACGTCATACTTGACGATCGCCACGCCCGTGACCGTGTTATTGATGAAGCCACGACGGCCGAGATGTCCCTGGTCCGCCTTGGTCGTGCACGCATTGAGCATGCCCATCGGCCCCTCCGTCGAGCCATAAAACTCGTACACGGACGGAATGCCGAACCGCTCTTGGAACGGCGCCCACACATCCGGGCGCAGTCCGTTTCCGAACGCTGCACGCACGTGGTTCTCCTTATCGTTCGCCTTGGCCGGCGCATTGAGCAGGTACCGACACATCTCGCCGATATACTGGATCACCGTGCAGTCGTAAGCGCGCACTTCGTCCCAAAACTTGGACGTCGAGAACCGCCGCGAGATGCACAAAGTAGCCCCCGAGAAGATCATCATGCCGACGGCCAAGTTGCCGCCCGACGTGTGGTACAGCGGCAGCGCGCAGTACAGTCGGTCGTGCATGGACAAGTGCATCGAGTACTTGAACACCAGCGAACGCAAGATGATGTTGAAGTGGTTCACCCGCGCAGCCTTGGGCAGGCCCGTCGTGCCGCTCGTGTAGATGAGCAGCGCCATGTCCGACGTCGAGATGTCCCGGCGGATGGCCGCGGGCGGCCGCTCCGTCGGCATCTTCTTGAGCTCCACATCCAGCGAAGAAGCTCGTGGCAGGTACGTGGCCGCCTGCTCCTTGGTCAAATCTCCTGCACAAGACACAAGACACAACAATCAGCCGTGATGGCCACGACCCTGGAAGCGTTTTTTATCTACCGTCTCCGTAGATGTGGACGTGGATGTTTGGCAGTTGGTCGGCCACGTGGGCCAGCGTCCCGGCCAGCTCGTGACCGACGATGAGCCACTCGGTGGCGGCGATTTTGGCGCAGTGCACGAGCCCAGCAGGCTGCAGGTGCGTGTTGAGCAGGGCCGTGAC
>JAHWLE010001056.1:0-14545 GCA_024679135.1 Phytophthora foliorum
CCACCTCCGCTCCGCCTTCCGCACGTTCGGCAGACGACGAGCGACGCAGCTCCGCGCTCTCCAACGGTCAGGCCATGTCAGAGCACGCCGCGTCGTCCTCCATGGAGCTGCTGGGGCCGCTGGGCGTCGAGCGGGACGGACTGGGCATCAAGGGGTACCTGTACATGCGCGACGAGGGCGTGACCTACCACCGCATGAAGCGCTTCTACTGCCGCTGCGTGGGCGTCAACTTCTCGCGCTTTGCGTCGCGTGACGCGGCGTCGGCGATGATCACGGCGCTCTTCAGTGCCGAGGTGCAGAAGGTGGAGGCGTGGGACGGCAAGGGGCTTTGGCACACATACCGCCACTCGTTCAAGCTCTCGTTCACTTCGGGCGTCGTGTTTAATGTAGACGCGGACTCGGAGGAGGACAAGCGGCAGTGGATCGAGTATATCGAGACGGCGCTGAAAGGAACGGAAGCTGCTATAGAGAAGTGGAATGCGCATGCCTCGGTCAGCCCTGGCATCATGGAGATTACCCCTGGAGGCCTCGCGTTTGCTGAGAAGAAGTGCAATCCGCCCAAGTTTAAGAACGATATGACGTGCTGCCACCCAGGCTGCCATGTACGATTTGACAGCACGGGAAAGAGACAGCACCACTGCCGGAATTGTGGCGGATCCGTGTGCTCAGACCACAGCTCCCGTTTTGCGATGCTTCGGCATTTACACATGAACCACGCAGTGCGCCTCTGTGTGGGATGTTATCGAGTTCAGCGCTTTATGCTGTGGCTCGGGATGTTACTGCAACGGCTTAGCATTGCCCAAACGGAGGCTGAAGGTGCGAAGAAGCCTTCTCTATCGAAGGCCGACGAAGAAGAAGTGGAGGCGTTGTTCTCCATATTTGACGACGATGTGTTTGGTATCTCCGACGTCATTCAAGTTCTGCATTTGCATCGCCATGGATGCGATGAAGCGTATGCATTTGCTGTGAACAAGCTCCTGGAATTGTCGGCATCAAATCTGGCGGATTTCGAGTTTTTTTTGCCGCAAATTTTTCACATGTGGCTCACGGTGGACTGGACAAGCAACAGCATCAAAGCAGCGCTTCTTTTTCGAGTGATTTGCTACGCGACTCAGCTCCATATCCGCTTAGCAACTGCTATCTACTGGTTAACCCGCGCAGCAATTGATGACAGCTGTGGATGGGGTTTCGGCCAGTCTGAGTTGTATGTGCCCGAGTTCCTGTACCGGAAGATGAGCATGTGTAAGTTGTTGATGATCAACGTAGAGATGCAGGTTTCCCATGGTGATTGGTCTTTTGAAACAGACCAGGACTTACCAGCTTCAACGGAGCAAACGGCCATCATCAAGTGTCTGTTCGATCGCCTGTTAATCCTCGTTCACACAGATATGAAGGCCACTATTCCACTCGGTGCAATCTGCGATGCTGTTAGTGGATGTTCAATTCCTCCAGATTTCCTATTGCCAAGAGATGCTCTTCCAGACAATTCTCATCGTGATGATGGAGAGGAGCGTCGGATCTTCACCACGCAGATTCAATTCATCGAGGAGCTGTGTACGATGACAGAAAGACTGAGGTTCTGCCCTCCGCATGAACGTAAGAAGGCGTTGAGGCGTGAATTGCAAAAGCTGGAATTGCCAGAAGGAGCTTTCTGCCCACTAGGGTCATGCGATGACCCACTGCAGCGACTCCTTACGATTGCGAAAGAAGAAGGGACTGTTTTTACGACACGGGCACGCGCACCGACGCTAATTTTCTTCGAAGTCGCGAAGCTTGCGACTGCCAGCGAAAAGAGTGCGTGGTTACACCGTGGTCGATCGCTCACCTTCAGCGTCCAAAATGATAAGGCCAGTGATTCCGAGGAACTAATCGACGTTAATGGGCTTGAAGTGCTTGTCCCTGCTAGTGAAGTCGAAGTCGCGAAAAACGCCATTGAAATGGCCACAAGCAGTGATATTGCACAAGTCATAGCGATGGATACCTTTTCTGGTGATGAGGATGGCCACGACGACGATCCTACTAATAGTTCCAATACGAAAAAGATTGCAAGGGATGATGAATCGTCGGGTGGGGACGAGGACGACAGCGATTCGGAGGAGTTGAGAGATCGTGTCTCCTCTGATCCTCCGCCATCGCTGGTAGCCCTGGCTCGAGCTGTTGGTGCAAGAAAAAAACGAAGTCGCCGTATTCGGTCAGGTTCGCTGATGAACTCGACGACAAAGTCTTTGGACTCTATTATTGCATCTTGTGCTGACACAATTAAGATTCGGCGAAAGCGCTCGATCAGCGAGGGTTCCGGATTCATTGGCCTGGAGAGGTCACAGAACAACAATCTTCGCTCGCTGCCTAGCGAAGTCGAAAACTTTACGGACGATCAATTGATTTCCATGGCCCAAAACATGGAGATCAGTATGTTGGAAAGCAACCCCTCTGATCATGGCACTTTTACGGGCAAAGAAGTGGTAAACTGGATGACAAAGAACGAGATTGTATCGGACAAAGCGCATGCTCTCTGGCTTGGAAGCGAGCTCCTCCGTTGCGGAGCTCTCGAGAAGACGTCCCTTTCATCCAACTCAGTCAGTGGTTTTGCGGCCGATGACGAGACGTCATACCAATTGAAGAGCGAGTGGAGCACAATTTTCGATACTAGTGGGCGCCGCCATACACTGCAGTATGATGCTCCACCGGTGTTGGAACAGTCCCCACGATCAACGGAAGAATCGGCGTCAGAATCTGCCGATCGCGAGCAATCACTAACTCGCACCTCTTCGCGAATTATGCTTAAACCCCAAGATAAGAAAGTGGACATCGCTGACTTAGCTGACGCTGTTGACGCAAATTTAACGGGAACAACTGCTGAAAGTGCTCCGAACTCCACCTCTAAAGCTTCTAGGCCGCTCCAGGAATGCCTAACGGGTTCATGTGATGATAGACGTTCTGTCGCTTCAAACGTTCATGGTGGCTCGTTCATTTTGAAGTTCGATCCTGAAGTGGCTCTTGCGGCAATGAATTCGGTGGAGCAAGCGATGCAGCAGTACGTTCTGCCTCAAGAAGGCCTTGCAAACGCTGCTCAACTTAACGAAGACCTCCACGTACTGAGAGAACAGCTGAGTATTGTATACGAGTACGTCATCGATAAGCGGAAACGTCTTCACGTTGCGGTGGAATCAGCGTTTGGAGAAAGCTTTGAAGAGAAGAGGGAGCGTTTGCGCGAAACATCGTCTCACGTCGCGACATCGAAGGCGTCGGACTGGGATTGTGTTGCTTTCATTGTCAAATCTAATGATGATCTGCGGCAGGAAGTGCTGTGTCAGCAGATCATTCGACAACTTCAAGATATCTTCCAGAGCGCGGATTTACCTCTTCGTCTGTTGCCGTACGAGATCATTGCGACTTCCGCGTCTACCGGCATGATCGAGTACGTCAAGAATGCGGTGTCTCTAGATGCGCTGAAAAAGCGGGGCAACTACACGACGCTAGCAGACCACTTTCTCAAAACTTATGGTCAGGCAGATTCTGCTGCATACAAGACTGCAATGACAAATTTTGTGCGGAGCATGGCTGCTTATTCGTTGGCGTGCTACTTCCTGCAAATCAAGGACCGACACAATGGCAATATCATGATTGATAGCGATGGCCATGTCGTCCATATCGACTTTGGTTTTATCCTTGGTATCGCTCCCGGAGGTCGATTCAGCTTGGAGACGGCACCATTCAAACTGACGGGCGAGATGGTTGATGCCATGGGTGGAACTCAATCAGATTACTTCAAGGCCTACGTCATCTTCCTAATCCAAGGATTTTTGGCTCTTCAGGTACTGGCAAGCATGTGCTGTGGTAACGTGTTTATTTCGCGCTGATCATGTGAACTGTTTTGTGGTTTTTGCAGCAACATGCCGATACAATTCTGATGATGATCGCGATCATGGCTCAGGAGTCGTCGTGCCCATGCTTTTTGTCACAGAACCCGCGCGACGTCCTAAGCACAACGAAGCAGCTCTTCCGTCTTGACTACGATCAAAGCCAGGTTATCAAGCATGTTATCAGCCTTGTCCGCCGCAGCCACAACAGCTATCGTACCCGCCAATACGATGTTTTCCAGCGGATGACTAATGGCATTCTTCCCTAGCGGGTTGATCAGATTCGAATGTGCCATGTCATTTGTGTCGTTCTTAGATTTACGTGTTAAACGTCGTCCGACAAAGGGAAGACAAGTGAAACGAAAACACGAATATATGAACAAGTTTGGCAAGTCCATTTTTGCAAAACTAACCCATCGGGGCTAGTGGTGCTTTGCATCCCCAGATTCTTTACGCCTTTTTCACTTTAGGTGGACGACCGCGGGGGCGGACAGTTTGGGCTTTCGCCTTCTTGGGGGACGAAAACGGGTTCTTGGATGACCTTTTCAATTTGGCCACTGGCATGCTTCCGAGCGAGAAGCGATTCCGAGAAAGCGAGGGCGCCAGCACGCTGTTTGACTCTTGAGCTGTAAGAAAACAAATTAAAATCAATGCAGTCAGTCCTTTGTCTGCGTTCCCATTTTTGCCACGGCAATAGTACAGCACGTACACATCTGGGTGAGCTCGGATGAAGGCATGTCCTGCGAGTCTTCCGTGTCTTGAGCGCTATCCACTGCAGGGTCCGTATCAACGTTCTTCGACGCCTTCCCCTTCTTGACAACAACAGATGCTACCTCCTCTTCATCGGTATCTGCAAGGCAACCCACCTGTGTGAGCTCATCAATCTATTGGGATCACAATGCAATAACAAAGCCTAACCGTTCTTGGTCAAGTCAGCCAAAAGGCTCTGGGAGTAGTCCAGCTCCTCGTCCGAAGAGGAGGATGAGCTACTCTCAACTGGGGCAGCATTATTCGGAGAGCGTTTTGCCGTTTTCACAACAACAGGAACTTCGTCTGAATCGGATGAAGACTCAGTGACCGTGCTCTCAGAAGGCGTCTGCTTCGAAGTTGCAGTTGCAGCACGCTCAGGTTCAGCGTCTGTAGCGAGTTGATCCAGCTTGCCCACTAGGATCTTCTCGAACCCTGACTTCGGCTTGCCAGTTTCCGTCGGGGTTTCAGCCACCTCAGTCTCCTCGCCAGAAGCTAACTCATCGCCTTGAGTCGATGTGCTGGAGCTAGAGCTGGAACTTGATTCGGTCTTAGCAGACGCGGTCTTCGCCAGCACGGAGCTCACAATCTTTTTAGCGGGCTTTGCAGGCGACTCCTTAGCTGACTTCTCCTTCTTTGCGCGCTTCGATGCTGGCTTTTCAACGTCATTGGACTCGGTATCAATTTTCTTCTTCGACTTACGACTAGTAGGCGTGCTCTCGCTTGCAGTGGATGAGTTATCGTCACCCTTGGTCGACGCTTTGGTGGATCCTTTTTTCTTAACCGTCTTCACGGTCTTGGTGTCGGATTCCTGTTTTGTAGGCTCAGCCTTCGCCACAGACTTTGCGACAGCCTTTTTCTTTGCTGACTTCTTCTCCTTAGGCTCGGCTTGCTTATCCCCGACAGGCTTTGCATCCTCGATCTTTTTAGTATCTGACTTCGCAGTAGTTTTTTTTTTCTTCTTGGCTGGTGGTTCGTTGGCGTCCGAGGCATTGTTTCCTTCACCTGCACCGTCCTTCTCGCTGGCTTTGCGCGTTCGCTCACTCTTCGACTGCGCTTTGAGGTCCAACTCAGCTGCAGCGCTGTGAAGGGAGTTCACAATCAAAGCAGCACCCGATTCAGATGCATCGTGCTTCGCCGCCAACATCTTCTTTAGCAAAACGTTCTCACTCTTTTTCGGGGCAACCTTCTTGGGGGCCTTCGTCGTGGTGTTTTTTTCCTCTCCAACAGCGGGCTTTTCAGCATCGGTGGTCTCCTTTTTCGCAGACGATGTCGAGTCCGCGGTCTCCTTCGTCGTAGTCTTCTTCGATTTGGTGTTCTCTCTCGTGGCAGTCTTCTTCGCCTCGGCGCTATCCTTCGTAGCAACCTTTTTCTCCTTCGTCACTGTCTTCTTCGTTTCGTTATTATCCTTTGCGGTCTTGACAGCAACCTTTTTCTCCTTAACCCCCTTCGTCACCGCTTTCTTCGACTCGGTGTTCTCCTTTGTGACCGTCGGGGTAACCTTTTTCGTGTCGGTTTTCTCCTTCGTGACCTTCGTTTCAGCCTTTTTTTCGTCGTGGGTGGGCTTCTCAGCAGCGTCCTTCTTCTTGTCCTGCGTCTTCACCGAGACAATATTCTTCGAGACTGGCTGCTCCTTCTCTGCGATCTTCTTGGTAGCAGGCTTGCTGCTCTGCGCAACAGTCATCGGCTGCACATTGTGGGCGTCAGCCGCAATCTTCTTCTGATCATGCTGCTTGTTCTTGAGCTCCTTGGCGCCCTCGTTGATCTCGATGTAGATCTGCTCCATGTTCGTGAACACGTTGCCGGCCTGCACGTTCTTGGCCAAGTCCACGAAGCAGTGCGGCGACTGCTGACGCATGTTGGCGTGCGAGCGGCGGTCCACCACCAGCTCGGGCGACACGCACTTTTGGATGCGCAGGTCGCGGCTGAGCGCCGGCAGGTGCGGGAACACGCGCGAGTACTCGTCCACGATGAAGCCTTCCAGGTCCGCGATGGTGCGCAGGCGCGGCGTCTGCACCAGTAGCCTGCGGTCTTCCTCCGGCAGCATGACCAGCAGCACCATCTCACCCTCCGTCGTGGTCAGCGCCGTCGTCATCGCTACGTGAACAAAGTCGTCTACGGGTCCACTGTTAGCTGCTCTACCACGCCAAGAGCAAGAATGAAAAGCGCGCGCGAATGGCTGCCGGAGCACCTCCTTGAGTTGCAGATCAGCAACTTATGGCTGTAATTGCTGATCTGCAATGTGAGTGGTTGGGGCCGACATTTATCTAAAAACAGTTTATTGTGGCTCCCGCGACAAAAGGTTAAAGAAGAAAATTATATTTTTAAGGTGCGGTTTTGACACGAGTACCAAAACACGCTAAGAAAGGATAGATGCTCGCGTTTTTGCTCTGTGTAGGGTAGCTTACATACAAAAACCGATTATGCACCCGGGACAAAATTTAGAGACACCCTCGTCCTCATACAAATCCATTATACGAAAACCTGTTAAACGTGATATGACTAGGGATGTGTATGAACAACAAGGTTGACACCTGCCGAAAAGCGCATTTGGTCTCCCAAAATTCACTTAATTGGGCAACTTGATGTAGCTTTACAGGAGCGGAGACGCAATATCGATGTACGAGCAGCCACATACGCATTGATATAGGGTAGGCGTTACTGCACCCATCTGACACAAAGTATGACGAGGCAGATACATCCACATGTGACCATCTCAGTGTCACGTGCTCTGCTAAAGAACGACTTGAAGGTGAGTCTCACTTGCGAGGATAGCTGGAAAATGAAGACTGAGCATTGATTTTGGAAGCTACTCTGCTGTAAATGTAGCTATGAAAAGATGTATAACGGATCCTGCGATGATGCGAGGATCTCCGTCGAGGACGAAGGCTGCTCATTGTCCCGTCGTCCCTGCGATCTGGCGTCGCTGCCGTTGGTTTCAAGATGGTGATGCTGCCTGTGTGGTCCGAACCAAACGGGTTGTACCCGTGACACTCAGCCAATATAACGACACCCGAAGACCGTTCAATGCCCATGAGCTCCCATCTAGAAAACGCTAGTGCAAGCAAGCACGCCTGACAATCCTGAATCGCCGGATGCTGCATACTTATCTTCACAGATACTCACCCACGCTGACGCGAGGCGTTAGCCCGCAAAGGGATGTGAGGCGTTTGCTCACAACGTCGCGAGGCGTTCCTTCCCAACGCAAGAAACATCTCACGCCTATCGACCCAAACAAGTATAGCAGATAGTTTTGGGTTAGGCCGACTCAAAGTGTATCAGATGCGAAAGCTTCTAAAGGGTGATGTGGTAACTTCTGGACGGTAGACAAGCAAGACACCACTACACAATCATCCCCAAGACCATACATATATGCGAGCGATCAAATGAAAAGTTGCTATGTATTAGAAGCACATCGTTGTCGAACCTTATACGACGAATTCCCCCTCCACACAATGCGGATGGTTGCCTAACTTTTGGAGATGGTTGCTCGACTGCCTCGACCGCTCCAGTTTGTTGAGATGGTTACTCAAAGGGCTCAAGTGGTTGAGTTGGGTGCTCGACGGGTTCAGATATTTGAGCTGGTTGCTCGACTGGCTCAGACGGTTGACACTCCAGAATGCTAACACCTTCATCACTCTCCATTGGTGCTTGGATACCAACTACCACTTGTGTCTCTGTGGTTATCGCTACATTATGGATGGGCTCAGAAACTACGGCTTGAGGGTACCCACGAAGTTCCAATGTGTTTTCAGCCTCTTCAAACTCCCCTCGTTTGAACAGTTCAGCGCGAGCTTCTTGTTGTAATACAGACACTCTTCTGGTATCAAAGGTGCAGATGACTTAGAGGCCTTGACCTTCGTGTTCCGGGGCTAAACGCTGTTTGTGGTCCGAACGCGAAACATCTAGATAAACATACCAAATAATTTGTGTATGAGCTAGGGAATATACTAACAAACATAATGCGCTACCAACGGACCTGGTAGCTTCATGCGAAGTAGTCGTCCAGATGGGAATGGGGCGTCCCAGGATTAGAACTGCCGCTGCCAAAGTGCGGTCACTGTCGGCTTGGTACGACGTACTTGTGTCGAATTAGGTGGATGCGTCCCATTGCCCTCCGACCCCGCAGACGCTGCGACCCAACTCTCATCACTACCACGACCGTCGCCATCGTCACTTGATTCGGTCGCCTGGTGGCGCTTCCGCCGTCATTCGGTTAGACCAGTAAGATTCCACGTGCTCATCTCCCCCTTAAACTGAAAGTAATGGAGTGAAGGAACTGGTATACAGTATACGGCGTCCGGATACAGCAAAAAGGGATAGGAGTGTGTAAGACCAATACGCCCCAAAACTGGCTCGCTCAGATGGGTGCAGTAATCACTTCCTTGATATTGACGAAGTTGCTTATCCACAGGTCTTTCTATAGTAAACACAGGGATGTTGCTGTGCTGGTGGTGAGACCTTACTTTTGGTGTCATTTCTTGCCTATTATCACCCAAGCGACGGTGTCATGACTGTTAATACACGTTGTGCCTGGTTTTATCTACACCACAAAAATACAGCTCAGGTTGGCTCTCCCGCTGTTCATGGAGCGTTAGCGCATGTCTACTTAGCTTGTTTTGGTACTCGTGTCAAAACCGCACCTTAAAACGACAAATTTGACGAAGTTACAGTGACAATTTTTGCAATTTTTTGTGTCGTAGCAATTGATGTCATAAAACACACTGTAATTTACGCTCAAATCGATATCATAAGTCGACATCCATCGATTTAATTTATGGTCAAAATGATCTCATAGTTCACATCGCAACCACCACCTCTTGCCTCTTAGCACTACCAAATTTGACTTCAGCGAGGATTGCCAAGACAGGAAGGAATGGCACAACGGGCACGGAGGCGAGGCCACAGCCCTATAAGCGCATGGCAATTTTCTACCAGCATAAGCTCGCAATTCTCGTCTATCTGAACAGATGCAATAAAACTGACGTTAATGAAAAGGCCAACCCTCTCTTACTTCAGCTTGGACGTGACGGCAAGGTTGCTATTCGACCAAATCGGTCAGATGATGGCACGGAATTCGTAAACAAAGCCTTTAAAACGTTTTGTGAAGAGAAGGGAATTTCTCTCAGGTGGCAAATCCCTACTGTCCAGAAGTGAATGATGCAGCAGAACGGGATCATCAAACCAATCATTCCAAAGTCCGCTGTTCTCTGAAGGATTCAGGCATGTCTGTACGCTGGTGGCCTGAGGTTCTTAATGTACATTATGTACGTACAGAATCGCCCTCCTATGAGTAGACTGCACAATAAGACACCATATAAATCCGTACATGGTAAGGCACCAGACATAAGCTATTTGCGTATCTGGAGCAGCATCTGCTTTGTGCATGTTCCCGAGGTTCTTCGCTCGTTTAAGAAACTATCCGTAGGTGCAGTGAAACGTAAGTTCTTAGACAAATTAAAGAGCCAGAATGGTTATCGCCTTCTGGATGTCTATAGCAACAAGTTAAACCTCGCTAAGGGTGCTATGTTTGATAGCGAAAATGGTGCGGATATTGTCCAAAGTGCATTCAGTGAACCTGTGTCGGACGTTAGTCTGTTCGAATTTAGTGAAATTGATAGCCTGGAAGCTACAATTTCACCATCGAATTGGTGGCTGTCCACACCAGTGGGGAAGGCCACTAAAGCAACTCAGACACTGATACCCAATTCAGTGGGAGCGCAATCAAAAAATCGCAAACAGTCACGTCGTTCTGACACTGACGAGACATCTCCACCGGGAACTTCATCTGAACGGGTTAAGATTCCTCCCGTCGCTTCGCATCTTGCTTAACCATGGTAGAACAATAGTTGAATTCAAACCGAGGTGTATGTATTGTATATCTGATTGGTGACACAAAAAGACTGGTGTGCTCAGTCCAAGGCAAAATGGATCGCGTGCTCCATCTTGCCATTGTCGACATCATCGTACGAGGCTCAGAGAGCAGCCCCCTTGGAATCCCCAAGGTCCATCGGTTCTTTCCATTTTTTCACCTCACTTCAATAGAGAGCGAGTATCTCTTCGATACGTTAGATTTGATCTAACTAGTAGATTCAATAGCTTCATAGTTGATCGCGGTTTAGCTCACGGTAGAAGTGAGTGACAGTCTCCACCATGAAAGCCAAGACATACGTTCAACGCCGTGACGTGTTATCATCAATAATACTCAGAAAGTATCGGATTGTTCCTATCGTTCCATAGACTCCAATGGTCTTCATTGGATCATTAGTATCCATGTGTATGGTGCTGATCGGTTGATTGTCTCTCGAACCTTTAGTAATTCGATAAGACATACGCCTCATCTTCATTTGTGCGCATTTTTCACAGAAAACTGGCTTTGAGTAGGTCTGCTGCTTTAACAGTAGGCATTCCTTGGACAAGCTGTTTACTGATCTTCTCGATCAATTTCTGTTTGTTCAAATGTCCTAATTTGATATGTCATTCCTTGAGTAACATCTCAATCTTATCCTTAGATAGACTAGCAAATGGGATGTCTTTGTGTTTGACAGCATGACAATGCTGTTGCCTCTGCATCAGCGTCTGTGCCTGTATATAGTAGGCATCATTGACAGCAAGCGCAATGCATACAATTTGAGTACAAACTTGTACTCATCAGCCCGACTATCGATAATCTGGTAGCCATCCTTGTTTAGCATGTATCCACTTGGTAGCATGGGGAGCTAGTGCGATGTTATCAAAATAAAATGGTGTGATACCAGTTGGATTCAAAAAGTAAATGTTCACAGTTCCAACATGTGTATCACTGAGTCTGGATCCCTCATCAAATGTAAAGACGAGATCTCTGTTAACTCACTGTCGAAAGAATACTGACGTGTTGCCAGTTATTCCATGACCACATCCTGAGTCCATCACCTAACCAGAAACTGTTAGAATCTTGTTCCTTTGTTGCAAATCAGGAAACAGGGAGATCTTACCTCATCATCAATATCCTTCGAAGAGTCTTCAGCTGAAGCAGCAGCCTTCGCAACCTCCACGGAGTTGTTGGGGAACTCATCCAGCTACTTGCAGTGCGCAGCACTGTTGTCGCTGTAGCCGGTGTCGTCACTCAGATCACTGTCCTCGCTCACTTCAGGCGAGTTGGAGGGGCAGCTGGTTTCAACTCTTCCTCATCCACAAGGAATTGAAGATCCGTGGGTTGGCTGGATACCGTCACACGTTTCTTCGCCAGGTGCAGAGCGACATCCACAGGAATCTCCTTGTGTAGTGATTTCTTTTTCCTCTTCTGCACACTCTTTGCAGACTTCTTCGATTTGGCAACATGAACTACCTTAGCCGACTTCATTAGTACCGGCTTGATTGGACGCCTGATCGAGTAGATGTTGAGCCTGCTCACATCCTGGGACAAATCCAGCGCTCGCTTGGAGCATGCGTCCTTTCTGTGTGGCGAGAGTGCCACGTTGAATACGCCGTTGCAGTAGAAGCACGCTCCCTGTGCCCCTTTCACAGGCTGGAATGCCGCAGGCGTCAACTGCACATGATTCATGGGTACGGTTGTACCGTCATTCGTCATGGCCGCAATTTGCGCGCAACTCTTGTTATCGAAGCAGTTCTTCAGATGCTCCTCAGTTCGATCCAGTGTGAAATTCATGACGGAATATTTCACACCCTGTCCCCAGTACTGGACTGGGAACAAAGCCAGGACACGAGCTGACACCAGATGCGTGGAGATCATATTCCACCTGTTCAGCGATTCCGCAGACTGTGTGTTGATCTGATTGCGGACCACACGAACCTTTTGCAACAGCTGCCCAACGGATGAAAAATCTATTTTCAGCGCTGGTTCGAAGTTATCAAGCATTTCCACGCCCATCGAACTTGTTGTCCATAGAATTTCTCGATCTGACACCAGACAGGCGTCAGTCACGTGCTGTTAACCGTCGACAAGCCCAAACTACTGACGTAATTTTGTGGGAGGGTTTTGATTAAAGAGGCTTCGAATGTATCGATCCTGCTGGTTCATCACGGCTTTAGCCCACTTGAACGCCGAAATTGCTTGATCCCTGGCGCTATCGTCTGGATCTGTCAACGTGACTTCCCGCGTGAGCATCTGCTCGAACGTCAGGGGCGGAAGAGCTTGGCCCTTGGTCAGGTACTCCAATTCCCGGTCGCTTGCTTTCTCGCGGAGATGACCAACGATCTTCTCCTTCCAAGAGGCAAACAGCTCCCGTTGTCCGCGGAAGACCAGCATTGCGATAAATCCCCGTCGCTAGGCCTAAATGCAATAGGCAACCTCCTATAAGATATGATGACTATAAGTCCTTTGAAGCTCTGTTAACAGAAGCCACTCAGGATGACGTCTTGCAGAACCAAATATCTATTCCACGCACTCTCAAACAACCACACAAAACAACAGTTGCACGAAGCATTAGATTTAGAATACCAATTGTTATTGGAAAACGGGACATGGCGCCTTGGTCGTCTTTCTCTCGAGAGTAAAGTTACACCTTGTCATTGGTTTCGTGCTGTCAAATACCTAGCTGTTAGTTTGCTTGAACGATTCAAGGCCCGCCTTGTAGCTCGATGTAATCACGGAGAGTACGGTGTTGACTGTGACAAGGTGTATGCCCGTGTGACCCGTTTTGAAGCACTTCATTTTGTTCTAACTATTGGAACTATCTTGAATTGTCATATCCACCAAAATGATGTCCATACAGCCTTCTTAAATGGTTCCATGGAAGGAGAAAACGCATTTATATGTGTCAGCCTCTTGGATATGTTAAAACTGGCAATGAAACGCTTGTCTGTGAACTGCTTAAAAGCATATACGGGTTAAAGCAAGCTCCCCGAATCTGGTATAGAATTCTACTCCGTTTCCTTACATCTGTGGGTTTTGTCCGCGCCACAAAGAATTTTATCTCTACATTCAAAAAATGAGAGAAAACTGGATAATTGTTGTGGTCTATGTTGATGACCTCACTATCATGTCTCGAGAAATGCGCTTAATGAATCGAGTGAAAGCCGAACTGTCTCAACGGTTCACAATGAAAGGCTTCAGTGACATTCACTACATCCTTAGACGGAAGTCTGCCGTGATCGTAGGAACCGAGTGACGCCTATTATCACAGCGAAAGCATATTACGGAACTCCTCACGAAGTTTAACTTGGAGGACTGCAATCCAGTTGCAAACCCTCAGCTTGAAGGAGTTAAGCTTATGCAGAAACTGCAATGACACCAGAGCAAATCGTGGCCCAGCCGTTCGATTACAGTTGTTGGGTCACTAAGTATCTATTTACAGGTACTAGACCAGATAACCCTAATACAGTTAGAGAATTGAATAAATTCTTGTCTTGCTACAATTTGACGCACTGGGACGCAGCCGGGAGAGTACTAAAATACTTGAAAGGGGCGTCAATGTATGGTCTTCAACCTTGATGGGAAATCAAGAGAAGTTACCTATGAAGTGTACACTGACTCAAGCTTCGCGTGTCAATCAAAAGAACGTAAATCCGTTACTGGGTATGTAATTACCATGGCCGGTTCTAGCGTGTCATGGAGTAGCAGCCAGCAGGGCTGTGTATCTCTATCCACTGCAAAAGCGGAATTAATCGCACTGAGTGAGGGAGCTAATGAGAGTCAGTGGCTATGGCACCTTTTAGGTGAAATAGGATTTACACAGACCAATCTTGAACAGGTTTGGTGTGACAGGAAAGCTGCCATAGGCATTGTGAATAATCCAACAAACACACCGAAATCATGTGTCCCTTCACACCCGACTTGACCGGAGTTGGGAAGTTGTGCATAGCATATTGCCGAACAGATGAAATAGCGATGGGTATTCCAACTAAAACACTTTGTTGTTGTCTTGGCCGTGTGTGTATGTGTGTAAGTATGACCATTTTGCTCTCTTTTAGCGTTTTCGTCGTGCGGCTGCAACGCA